>LPNX011113557.1:14283-73867 GCA_001517045.1 Pseudotsuga menziesii | reverse complement strand
GACATTATTTAGATAGATCATGGTCATGTCCTAAGTCATCTGGACACATAAAAAATTTTCGAAAAAATCTTTTTCGAATAGTGAAAAATTATTTTTTAATTTTTTAATTTTTAATTACTTTCCCTAAGTTTTTTGGGTTAATTTTTCCATAAATTAAATGGAAAAAACCCGTTTGTGATCCGGACTCAGAATTCAGTGATTGAAGGCTCTAACCTTAAGCCAAAAATCATTCTTGATTAGCCAGCCAGTCAGAACCAATTTTCAGATCAGCAATCGGACACATAATGCCTTTTTACTCAAAAAAGTCAGTTTTGAGTAAAAAATGATTTTTATTAAAAAAAATGATTATTTTGGAGAAAACTAAAACTCTCCAAATTAATCCAAATTCAGTAAAATAAAAGACTAAATGACATCTCATGGAACACTTATGATGATTGGAGTTATCATAACTCAGCTTCAGTCATCATTAAGAGAGCAATTAATTTATTATCAGTTATTAGACATGTCATCTCCAGCTAAAGATGAGATGGAGAGCTCTCATTGGTCCGATGATTTGATCGAGGTGAAGACTGAAGCTTACACCATCAGTGGGCTTCCCAAACCTAGCTCAGGCTCCTGCTAGACCTAAAGGACGAGCTTACCTACATCTAGACTCACACGTGTGGCCTCATCCTTGGCTTGTTTTCAGTGCACAGGTTTGGAGTGGGGGCGCCTTGCCTGGGTGGAGGCCTCCCCTCACTCCCAGTTCTCCAGTTTAGGTCTGGGCTCTTTGTTAGGTGGCTAAGCTGGTTAGGGTTGGTTTCTTGGTTTTAGGGTTTTAGCACTCTCTCACTTGTTAAAAAGAGGCTCTTTCAGCTCTATTGAGGATGGATTTTTGTGTAGAGAAACTCTGGTGAAACTTTTGTAATTGCTTGTTGCTTCTATGCAACCATTGGAATAAAATTAAGGCTTTGGAGGCTCATGTGGTGTGATTCTTTGGATGATTGCACTTGATGGATGAGGTGATGTTGTTTTAATGCTTTTTTTTTTGTTTATTTGAGATTATGATGTTATGTTTTAGAAGGCTTCTGTAAGCACATAAGAACATGTATTTTTGGTTTGCAAGTTAGCTGTTTATTGATTTACTTCTAGAATTTAAAAAAGAGCATTGTTTTATTCAGTTGCAGTTCATGCTCTTCTTTATTTCAATTTGTGAACAATACATGATCTAATCTTTGTATGGCAAGTCGATTAGTGTTATTTTGCAGATCCTTCCATCCAACCAAGCAGAAGTTCGAGCTCAGCTGCATCTTCTTCTCTTGGAGTCAAGTATGCTTTTTCGGTAATTGCATGCTTCATGAGATCCAAGTGCTTTAAAAAAATCCACAGGTTTAAGCAGAAGTTCGAGCTCAGCTGCATCTTCTTCTCTTGGAGTCAAGTACGCTTTTTCGGTAATTGCATGTTTCATGAGATCCAAGTGCTTTAAAAAGATCCACAGGTTTGACCATTCTCTCCTTGCTTTTATTCATCATTCAAATTAAAAAATCTTTATTTTCTTGGGATTATGGCACGTTTGGGCTAAAGTGAACATTCATTCACTTAGCCTTTGTCCTGGTTAGCTGCCCTGTGTTTTATTTTCAGCCTTTTTGGCCTTTTTATTGCAGCCATACTTTCCTATCCTTCGCTGTCCACTTTTTCTCACTTTTGTACCTTTTGGACAACCCTCTTTTGCTTCTTTCTTCACTTTTTGCAGCCCCTTTCCATCCTCTTTTTGGGCCATTTTTTGGGCTGTATTTTCAGCCTTTTAGGCCTTTTATTTGCAGCCTTTCCTTCCTTTTGTTCGCTGTCCACTTTTTCCCACTTTTTGCCCTTTTGGACAACCCTCTTTTGCCTCTTTGTTTCCACTTTTTGCAGTCCTTTTCCATCCTTTTCTTCAACCATCTTTTGGGCTGTACTTTCAGCCTTTTTCACCCTCATTTTGCAGCCCTCTTTCTCTGATTTGCAGCCCTCTTTCTCACTTAGTTTCCAGCCTTCTTTTGACTTGCCTTTTGCTCTCTTTCCACCCTTCTTTCACCCCTCTTGCCTTGCCTTTTTCTTGCCTCTTTTTTTCCTTCTTCTTGGTGAGTTTGGGTAAATGTTTTGAGCTTGTTTATAGATTAAATTTCAAGTTATTTTTGATCAACTAATATCATAACAAGTGTGTGTCTAGAGCTCTTAGATTGCAGATAGGTGAAGGAGAGCGTAAAGGCTACAAATGAACAAGGAGTGCAAAAAGAACAAAAAGACTGCTATCCCTCTTCTTGCATCCCCTTCTTTCCCCGTTCTTCCAAGAAGCAAAGAACACATCATCATTGTAAAAGATTAATAAAAAGAGCTGAGTGGGAGGACGTCTCCTTCCTTTTCTACTTCCCCTATTTTGGGGAAGTGTGTCTTGTGTTCATTTTCATGATTTACTTAGTATAGTTTTTCTTAAGCAATTCATTTAGTTCTTTGATTAGACTTAGTTTCATTCTTACTAATTGCTAGATTCATCATTGCTTGTTGGTATCTTGTTATAAATTGTTAAATCATAAGAAGAACCCAAATCTCTTGAATCTCACCATAAGGTGGATCAAGAGTGCTCTCTGTCGGAGAGTTTTAATCGACCACCTTTCATATTAATTATTATGTTTATTTAATTCAAATCATCCATAAGTAAGACTCTTGAACTTGCAGAAACACAAGTCAAGAGCACTCTCTATCGGAGAGCACCTTAGGTTTGCACAACCCCTACATTAGTATCATCTAGATTAGCTAAGTCTCTTTAACCACTGTCATAAGACGAGGTCAAGAGCGCTCTCTGTCTGAGAGTGTTAATTAATTAACTTAATAAAATTCGCAACTCACACCCCTTTAATTAATTTAACCCCCCTCCCTCCTTGCCGGAGTATGCTCTGACCGATCCTAGATCGGAGTACCCAGAAACGGCACTGGATCTTTAAACCTCGCAAGAGTAACCTAATAACACTTAAACACCCCGTAACCAACGCACCGACGTTGTAGGGATTCTTCCAAAGTACTTCCTAGTAGAGGTGTCGGAACCTCCCGTTGTTATAGATTTTCAGCTAGCTGGTCACTTGACAATATTAGGCTGGGATACTGGGCGGGCCCGACATGTCTTAAACGGAGGAAACTTAGAAGAGTCTCCTGGCTTTGACAAACCTTCGTTGACACCCTAATCAAGAGCATTCTTTAAAATTCTTAAAATCTACCAAGAGCACTAGCAAAACCTGATATTCACTAGCTTAATTCCTAGACTTTATTTCACGCATTTATTTGACTCCATAAGGCACTGGTCCTTCGTTATAATTGAGTAATCTTCTATCTTGATCAACTGTCTATGGTTTATTTTTGCTGATTATATCTGAATGCTTAAGTAAAGTCTGGAATCTTTTGCTTATCTGTATGATCTTTTGCTAGCAACGTGGATTGCTTTGATTTACGTGTCACAATCATAAACTTAATCATTTCTAATCACAAGTAACTCCTAAACAACACCCATCCGCATCCAAAACATCTTAAAACTTAACTTAAACATTGAGCCATAGAAAACTCTTTGTTAGGGACTACCCCCCTTGGCTTCGTTAGGAGTTAGCCTAAACGAAGGAGCTAGGAGTAGGTGACAGTACCTAGCTCTGTGCTTTGCCCCAAGGTCACACCTCTCCCACTTTCTCAAGTGAGGAGACAGCTTTCGGAAGATTTCTGCTGCTGGTGTGCAATCGGTGGACAACAGGACATAATGCCGAGATCTTAGGGGAAATCAATAGTGAGTTTCAGGTGTCTCTACAAGGTCAAGTATGAGACAGACGATAGCATAGAGGAGTATAAAGCAAGGTTTGTGGCGAGGGAGTGGACTATGAGGAGACTTTTGCTACAGGTGTTAGGTACACTTCCATTAGAGCAGTGATGTCTTTACTTTTTGGTATGGGATGGAGGATGCATCAAATGGATGTGAAGACAACTTTCCTCATTGGGATAATTGAGGAAGAAGTGTACACAGAGTAGCCTCAAGGCTTGCAGTAACCCCTCGATTCTATGGTGTTGTTCACTACGACCTCCCGAGTTTTTAGAGATAAATTTTAGATGGATTGTCCTCTAATGACTAGTCACTTTAGTCCCTTTTTGATTGTCCAGATGATTAGACAAAGGCCTCGGTGGATAAGAGCATTCGGGGATTTTGACTTGGATTCATTACTTAAAATGAAATAAACAACTTGCGGAAAGGAAAAGGTTATTTAATTAATCTACAACTACGAATCTCCTTTTTGCTTGTAAACACATACTCAAGCAAGCTTTTCGGTGAATACAAACATACTTCGGGAAAGTGTAGTGAACAAGTTTGTTACTTTAATGCGGAAAAGAAAAATTAAAGCAAAAAGTTTATAGTTTGTGTGTGCTTGTGTTTGCAAAATTGAAACTATGTATTGAGCGAGTCTATGGTTTGACATTGAATCGAGATCCACAAACGATAAATTTTTGCTTAACTTAATTACTTATAGCAAAAAAATGAAAGGAAAGGCACTTGAAACTTGCCGAATAAGACTTTAAACCAAGTGAAAGCTTCCTACTTCAAGCCTTATATTTTGTTATGAAATGACTTGCATAAAGCGAAGCTTTCCTATGCTAGATCTTGATGTAAAATGAAATTTTTAAACAAAGCTAAGATCCATGCACATAAAAATCAGATCTACTTGAAATAATACTTTTTAAAGACAAGATTTGAAAACTTGTGAGAACCAGTAACCAAAGAAGATGAAGTTTTTTAAAGGAAAGCAGGAGGAAACCTACTCGATGATGGAGCTTGGGCGAAAGAAGGATTTGCCAAGTGGAACCAAGAGGGACTATGCTTCCGCATGTACTTGGAGGTGAAGATGAAGCCTTTAAGCTCGACCCCCTCTCCAAGATTAGAAACTTGTAGCTACTTAAGAATCCTTGGAAAATAAGATAGTTAAACAAGAGAGAAGTCAAAAAGCAGAAACTTGGAAAACATGCAATTTGTACAAAAAATACATGTAAACTAAGAGATCTACGATTAGCTATCAATAGGAGAATGAATCAATACTAGATTAAACTCCTATCCTATTGAGAGATAACTCCCCTTGTAGGACCACAATTCTACCAAAAGAAATGCAAGAAATTAAGCAAAATATTGGTTACCTCATTCACCAAGCAATGAACATCCACACAAGAAGTAGACTACAACATATGAGACCTCCAAAGCCTTATTCCATTCACAATGATACAAATATTACAATACAATCAAGTAGAGGTTCAACCCTTCTATGCAAATGATGAAGAGAAGCCTTGCTTTTATAGCCAAAAGAGACCTAGGGGACGCATTAGCCAGAGGGAGTTGAGGGTGAGTTATTGAGCTAGAGGGATTTGATTGCTTGTTATCCTCATGGGATGGGCGCCACCTCTGATGAGGTGCTCTCTCCCTTCTTGGGATTGACTCCCAACCAATTGGGAGATGCCAACTCAAGTGATGTGCCCCCTCATGAGAGAATGTGCCCTCTCTATGTGGAGCGAACTTAACCTCCCAAGATTTGATGCCAAACCGCCTTTTATTAACTCGATTTGATCCCAAGTTCACCATGCCACCACTGAGATCTTGTCTTTGACATGTTCCCTTTGATTTAGGAATGCCAAGTTTGACTTTATTTTGTCTTTTTTGGCCATTTATTTGGTCTTTTTTGGCTAATTTCAAGAGAAATTTGTTTAAGTGAAATAATCACTCATTTCCTCTCAAAAGTGGGTTTAGGGGTATAGTGGGTGCTCCGAGTTAGAAAATGAGCACCGCCATGGAAAATTCCACCTCATAACCACACTTTTCTGACGTCTTGATTTTTTATACTTAAAACATTAAAAAATTTGCCCATTTTATGAGAAATTTTTTTATTTGTGAAAAATTGAAAAAACCTAGGGGAGACATGTTAAAATAGTGACTAGCATGGTAATATACATTGACACCTAGACTTTAATAACCTCCTAAGGCCTAACGACCAAGACGACTACCTGAGCTTTGGAGGATTGAGTGAAAAACTCGAAAATTATAAGTCACTTAAAAGCAACATATAATTAACAAGGAAGAAACACTCTAGGGTGATCGAATTGATGATTGAGTCCCGGGGATGTGAAGTCTTTTACATAAACCATCATGCTATGACACTTTATTACAACTCCTCGTGGGGTATGTGTTGCTGCCTTTCACACACCTTGGGGGGACGTGGCGGAAATCTTCAAGCCACTCGGTGTGTCCTTGGGGGCAAGTCTCGAGTCAAGGCTGTCACCTTGTTCTTGACTCCTCCGTTTAAGCTCAACTCCTAACGAAGCCAAGGGGGGTAGACCCTATTAAGTTACTAAGGCAAATTACTTTAGTGTGATGGTGTTAAATTGAATAAGTTGTTTAGGAGTTTGAAATTAACCATTAACAACCATAGATGACAAGATGAAAAAATGAGCACAAGTAAGCACAATGTTGACACGCAGTATATATATTGAAAGATTTAAGTAACAAAACCAGTGCCTTAAAATGGAGTCACAAAATAATCAAATGTACTTGCATGTGCTTGGAGTGAATGTTTTACGATTGCCTCTTGGTATGTTTTAAGTTAATGTGCAATATGAATGGATTAAATTAGGCGAGGGGGGGACTCTAGATATACCCGAGGGGTACTTGGAGTATGTCCAAAAATAAACCTTCACGGCTACTCGCAAGGAATGTGTGGGCTGAATGGAGTCTTTGAGACTGTGTTCATAATACACTTGAAGGTGTAACAGAGATCGACGCCTCGAGGTCACTGTCTAGGAATTCCCACTTCCTTTGGGTATTTTGCCACCGTTTATGGTTTGATCGAGGTGTTGGATTTTCGCCTGATGGTGGTTAATTAAGGAAGGTGAAGACTAATTAATCTAGTCACTCACGTTGCTTTTGATGCAGCTTGACTGATCGGACGAACCGCAGCCAAGTGCAGAGCATACACATCAGAGTCTTGTCAATTTTAGGAAATTTTAAAGGATGAGTTTTTTAGAAAGAAAAAACCTTCCAGGAACCTCTTTCGGTCCAAGTGGACCTCAATCGGGGAATCAAGGAAGGGGTTGATTTTAAAAGATTGTTTGCAGAGATTAATGATAAGCAGCAAAAATGAAGCAAACCACAAGTTTTCTAATTAGTCCTACCACGCATCTCTTTCCCCTTTCGGGTCAATCGGGAAGTCGTGGGGTAAGTATTAAATTTACTTTGATAGTGTAATATGGAATATATGACAAAGTAATTAAAGCATATCATTTTGCGTAAATGAAACTACTCTAGAGCGAAAAGAAACAAGGAAATGCAAAAAACGAAAAAAAAGGACGCGAATCCCCCCAGGGGGGATGGGGAATGGGCTCGAAAGAGCCAATTCGGAGAATTTTTATTATTATTAGCAGTTACAATATCAAAAAACTTATCTGAATCCTTTTGGTTCTTATACAGAATGAAACCAAGGCTTTACAAAATGCCAAAATTAAAGATTATAGTAAAAAAGGGAGACCCTTGGGGGGATTTGGATGGCCCAAAAGTCACTTTCGATCAGCAGCTTTTCCTCTTTCTGTTATGCCTGCTAAAAAACAACGAGCTTATTAGAATGAAATATGCCCAAAAGCACTTTGAAAGTACCTTTGGGTCAGCCTACTTTAAACAAAAAAAACTAAGTTAAAACTAGTTAAAATGGAACTAAGGAAAGCAAGCTTTCCTTGGGATCTGGGCTTGCTGTTTGGGCAGCCAATGAAATATGCACTGATTGCTGGATTTTATCTTTTAAAACAGAAATAGAAATCTAATGCATGCAAACTACGGATTCTCTTTAAATTGCCATGCAAAACGGACGATTTCCCTAAACTAGATCTAGAATGCTTATACAACTTTTTAGGAATGAGATCTAGATTATGAGCCTTGAGACAATAGATCTATGTTAAGTTTTACTTTAAAATAATAGATCTGAATAATATCAAAGCTTGTAAACAAAGTAACCAGGTAAAATTTTGATTTTTAGGAGGAAGAGAGAGAAAGAGTGCTGGAAGCCTGGGAATGTTGGGCTTCGGAGTTTGCTTTGGTGGAATACCGAGGGACTAGCTCAACCCCTTCTACAAGTGAGATCACCTGCAACTTAGAAATCCTTGCACAAAAGATGGTTAAATCAGGGGTGTTGCTGGAAAAAGACAATTAGAAAGCATGCAATTAAACTTAAAACACATGCAACTCCAAGAGATCTGAAACAAACGAACAGTAAGAGCATAAATCAAACTAGAATAATCTCTTACCCCAACAGGAGGGAGCTCTCTACTTTAGGGCCAACAATTAACCAGCAAAAAGCAAAGATCAATAATACAGATTATACCTCATAAGCACTTGACAATCACCATCCACACATGAAAAACATTACACCATAGATCTTGCCTCCAAAGCTTCTTTATTCCAAAATAGTACACAATACAATAGCAACAGCACCTCAATCCAGTTCTAACTAGCTTGGAAAGGAGGAAACTATGCTTTATTTATAGCAAAAATTGAAACCCTAGCCAAGAGGGGGCGCATGCCTGACTGAAAGAGAGACTGAAGTTGACAAAGAGTCAAGCCGAGCCTAATTTGATGATGAATTGAGTCTAGCTGGTTGAACTGAGCTTAATCTGATGAATTGAGTCTGATCTGATGATGAACCGAGTCTGATTTGATGATGAACTGCAATTCGGAGTGACACCTCACTCAGTGAACTGAACCAACCAACAAACAACTCCTAGCTCGATCCACATGTGTGGAGGAGAGAGAAAGGAGGGCGCAACCCTAGCTCTGCATGAGCTAGTTAAGCTCCTCTTCACACCACATCATGCCTTCAGTCAAGGAGTGGGAACTCTCGGTCAAACTGAAGCCAATGAGACTGACTTCAGTCAAAACGGAGCAAAATCCACACATTTAGGATTTTGGATTTGCTCCATTATTTAATTAATTTTTAATTAAATTAATTAATATTTGACTTTTTTTTTGGATTTTCTCAACCGAGTGATGGAAAAATCACTCAAAACTTAGGAAAAGTGGGTTTATGGGTTTAACGGGTGCTCTGAGTTAGAAAATGAGCACTCCCATGACTGAATCTGACTTTTAACCCTACTTTTATCACAAGACCAATTTTTCTAATTAGACTATTAAAAAATAGCCTAAGTTTTGTGGAAAAATTAAAATTAAAAATTAACAAAAACAAAACCTAGGGGGACTTAGCACATGTTCATATGACTCGACCATAATGCCTAGCATGTTTATACATTGACACACGGACTCTAATAACCTCAATAGGCCTAAATGCCAAGCCGACCACCCCAACTTTGGAGGTATTGAGTGAAAAACTCAGAAATTATCAGTCGTTTATTCAACAACAATAATAACCAAGGGATAAAACACTATGGGCTGAGCGGATTGACAAATAAAGTCCAAGAGACCGAGTCTTTTACAGACACTATCATGCTAGGACATTTTATTACAACTCCCCTACGGGGTATGAACATGTGATATAGTACAACAAGCACTTCCCAGACGTAATTCTGAAGGTCTTCTGAAGTCCAAACAAATCATCTTTGTCCGGTTCACCAGGCTCACTTGACAAAACCACCAAGTACAACTTAGGTGGTAACAGTATGAACATGCAAAAAAATAAAAAGGCCAAAATTGGCCCTGCATGGACTTCTGAACTTTTGATAGTGAACAATTGACTTGTTCATTCTACGGTGGCTTAGCTGAACAGTTCATCCAAGTGCAACTTGGAGGTAACAAGAGGCATGATGGAGTATGGTTTGAGATATCTTGGAGATGGTGAGGTGAAGTTGCAGGGGTATACAGACTCAGATTGAGCAGGCAGTACATCAAACAAGAAGAGTATTGAGGGTGCTGCTTTAGCTTGGGATCAATGATGATATCTTGGTTTAGTAGGAAGCATTAGCTCAGGGAGGTAGAGTATATGGTTGCCATTACTGCTAGTTGTGAGGCCATTTAGCTTTGCAAGTTGCTTGTAGGGTTATTTAATTAGAATTCAGATCCCGATTTACTATCATAACTATGTTACCGGATCCACCACCCAAGAGTGTAGAATCCGTGGATCCATGGATCTGATACGTATCCGGATTGGATTCGCCTTGGATCCACCATGGAAACGTATCCCCTGCAGAAGGAAACGTATCCTGGTCCCATGAAACGAATCCTGTGAAAAATAAAAATAAAAATCCTGAAATTTTCAAACGGATCCTGCAAAAAATCAAACAATTCCTGAAATTTTCAAATGGATCCTGCAACTTCCAGTGCTTCTATGACCCATTGATCCCCCAAAAAACTATTTTTTAATGAAAAACTTAAAAAACCCTAAATACCTAATGGCTAAAAGCCTAAACCCCATTCCTACTCAAGGTCTGATCTATCCTTATGTCAAGATGTGCTCTTGAACTCAGATATATCATTTTCAAGGTCTGCTCTCAACGTTTTTATTTGATATATCTTTATGGTCAAGGTCTGCTATGAAGGGTTGATCTATCTTTATGTACTATGTTGTTGCTCACTTCACCTACATTGTTCTGTAGTCTTGCCATAGCATTCAAGAAAACCACTTTATTCCCTGCTGATAGGGTCATGTGGATGTGGCTCACAAAAACACTATTATGACCTGCTTCAAGTTCATGCTGAAATGGTTTTGAAAATTATCAATATCACAACTTATCAAATTATCAGTTGTGGTACATGAACTCTCTGTTTTGGCAATAACTTATAGTTCTACTCTTGTGTTTCCTGAATAGTTTTGTTTCTTCATTCTATTTTTCTATTTATTATAATTTTTTTTTATATTTGTTTGTACTTGTCGTTTCCCCGCCGTATACGGATCCTGGGTTTTAAAAAATCTAGCAAATCCATATACAGATTTGGATCCGGATCCGAATCTGTATCTGTATCCTGGTAACTTAGTATGATAATTAGAGTTGTATCAAATGTTCTGAGAATCCAGTATTTCATGATAGGTCCAAGCACATCGACATCAGATATGATTTCATTTGAGACATGCTTTAGGAAGGAGCAATAAAGCTATAATATGTATCCACAGATCAACAAGTTGCTTAAATTCTGACCAAGCCCTTAGCAAAAGGGAGGTTTGAAGCATGCAGAAACAAACCTAGAGTGGTTCAGAATGTCCATGCATGATGCTCAGGAGTAGAAGGCTCCTAGGAGCATAGTTAGAGGGAACAAATCTTTAGAGCAAATTTGTAACACCCTGGTTTTGACCTCGTTTTCATTTAAAGTATATGATGAAAATATTGTGTTTAATCGTGGTGTGGAGCTCAAGGCAAAATCCCCACCATCGATTTAGCATGTTGTATTTCGGCAAGTAAATTAGATGCCGATGGTGTTTTGTGCTAGCGAGGCACATTATAATTTTACACCATGCAACTATGCAATTAATAAAATATACCATAGCCGGCTATGTCAATGTGACCGTTGAAGAGAAGGGGCATGATCTCACAAGGATAAGGTGGGGGAAACCATTTAAACCTTTGGGCCAATGGAGAAAAGCCAAACGTCAAGGGGAAAACCCATAAAGTTGTCAACTACCCTTTTTGTCTTTTGTGCCCAGTCATTTAGGCAGTGGTTGAGAAATTAATGCATGGGGATGGGAAGAGTATGGGAGTCAAATTCGAATTTGGGGAGCCACCCATTTTGGAAAAGTGTGTATTTGACTTGTTGGGCAAGTAAATGCTTGGAAAAGCATGCCCAAGCTATTACTCACCCAAACCCTTTCATTTTTCACCATTCGCATGAGGGTTGGGCACTCTCACGTAGGTGAAGCTTGCTGAACTCCTTCCCTCACAATTTTATGCAGTTAAATCTCGTTGCCATGGCTGGGAAACCCGATTTTGGTGTGTTCAATGGATGGGAGAAGAGACCCACGATTTTGGGGGTTTAAGGGGACGTTTTCCCCTCTGTTCACGCGGTTGTGTTTGCTGGGCGTTTTTCCTCCACGATTTTGTAGTTTTCCTCATTTTCCCATGCCCAGAATTCGTCCATTTGGGTTGCTCAGTGGTTACAGAGCCAAGTCTTCCTGATTTGGAAGTTTGGGGGGGTCAATTTTGCCCCCATGTTGCCCATAAACGTTTTCTGAGTTTAGATCTACGATTTGGGGATTTATGGTGGCTGTTTTGCCCTTGAAATGCCCGCGGGTGATTTGTGAAACTGTGTTTGCCTTCAGAGGGTTGTTTTCCCTTTCACCGAATTATTTTGGTTGAAAAACATTTCCTTTCATGCCCTACATGTGCATTTTGTGGTTATGTGCATCCCTGTGTTGGCTTGGCTGAGTAAGTCCAAGAAACCCATCTGTTAATTGGTTTGCTTGGTTGAGTAAGTCTAGGGAACTTAGCTGTTAGATGGGTGACTGAGTTGGGATGTGATTGGTTGGCTTGGCTGAGTAAGTCCAAGGAACCTCCACGTTATTGGTTTGTTTCCCCCACGTAGTCTGTGAAACCCAACTGTGTGTTGGCTTGACTGTGGGTGTGTGGTTTTGCTGCATGTAAGCCTGTTGTTCCCTTGTTCCTTGTGGAATCATGCCTGGCTCGGGGGTGGCAACGTTGCTGAGAGATGGATGAGCATGCTGGCCTATGGTTGGGTGGAACGACGCAGCGACATAGCTGGTTGCGGGAGGCATCTAGCTTCAATTCAAGATAAGTATTCTTGTGCTTTCTAACTGCTGCAACTGTAATTGTTTTACGGATGACAATATGAACAATGTTGAAATGTGTTGAATGAATGTGATTTCTTCCGCTGTTTACTTATTGATGATTAGGCATTTGCATCTGTGTATGCTTCATTATTCAATGCATTTTTAGATTAACATGTTCATGGGGCTAGATTTCCCGGATTGATAGTAGCATCGATAGCATCCTCTTCGCCGGCCTGAATGTCAGGGATGTTACAAAATTCCAAAGCAGGTGGCAGGGAATTCTTCTAGTTCAAAGGGAGAAACTACAACAATAGAGGATGTGATTGATCTTGGAGGAGGTTCTTCCAGAAGTCCCTTCCTCACTAAGAGGGAGTGTTAAAGTTTGTAGCTCGGATAGGTGCTTCTACATTGGCTTAGTGTCTAGCATGTATAAGTGTCCGAGACAAGGAGCTCTCTAGATAGACTTTGTAAAAGTGTCTTTTATATAGCCCAAATGAAGAAAGAGGGCACATGCCAAGTGTTGGAGGCATGCATGAGAGAGGGTGCCACCTTTGGAAGATAGAAGCCAAGTGTTGAAATGCATGCATAGGGAAGTGTGCCACCTCTCAGAAAAGGTAGGCTACGTGTGGAGGAAATCCCCCTTGAATTAGGGAATCATGTCCCCAAGAGGTGTGCCCCCCATAGAATGAGGATTCCCCCATTAAAATCCAAAAAACAAGGATTCTAGGCCCTAAAATCAAGGGATTTATGTCCCCAGAATCCAAAAATAAGGGATTTTTAGAGATGAATCTCATAGATTAGGGAATCTTGTGTCTAGGATCCAACAAAGAGGGGATTATATATCCAAGGGTATGCCTAGCATATTTTGAGGGGTTAAATTGGTCTAAAATTAATTGGAGTGCACCCATTATTTTTTAAGGAGGGGGGCGTTCCACATATTATATACATCCCATCAAACAACACTTTACAAAAATAAATTGTGATAATTACTCCAAGGAACTACAAGTCTTGTGCAATTGACTATGTTGTATCGGGATTTAAAGTCTAAATGAAGTCATCACAATCATCAGCTGGATTACCCTCATACAATATGAGGGGTAACATATCCCATGTTGTATATCCAAGGGTATGCCTAGCATATTTTGAGGGGTTAAATTGGTCTAAAATTAAATGCAGTGCACCCATTATTTTTTAAGGAGGGGGGCATTCCACATATTATATACATCGCATCAAACAATACTTTACAAAAATACATTGTGATAATTACTCCAAGGAACTGCAAGTCATGTGCAATTGATTACGTTGTATCGGGATTTAGAGTCTAAATGAAGTCATCACAATCATTAGCTGGATTACCCTCATACAATATGAGGGGTAACATATCCCATGTTGTATATGCATCTGATAGGTTCCTTGATGTATCTGGTCAATACTAGGCTAGGTTAATGGTTTATAGTGAACACCTAAGTCATCGGACACGTCCATATGGCCTCTTGTGTCCCGTGGGGCCGTGTTGGACACGAACAGGACTACAACACGTGTATTTTCGTGTCTTGGAATTGGGACACGAAAAAACACGTGTCCGACATGTGTTGAAGCCATGTCTCGACATCTTGCTCCTAAAATATTGTTTTTTTTTGGATTTTACGGGATCCATGCAGGTGCTTGGGTCCACTTTTTCTTACTTCTTCCCGGTGCTGGGCTTTAGGATGCCTTCATACAATCTAACGTAGGGATCTATGTCATTTTAATTTGATTTTGGCCCCACTCGGGCCTGTCTTTCTTTAGCACTGCTTTAACATGTGCATCTTTTTAACCCCCGACACCTTGGTTAGGATACCTTGCTACAAGCTTTATGGGTTCTGCGCTTTTACAGGATTCTATGAAAACCACTAACCCCTTGCAACTCCTTTATCCTGTCAACGACTGGAGTTGGCATAAAAAAATGTTGGTTAAGTATTGTCATATGTCCCCCAATCCTGCTCTTTTGGGTGAAGATGGCATTGGGCTCCTTTTATGCTGTAACTCAGGGTAGGTGAGGTGTTGATCTTAGGCCTCATGGAGTGCCAAACTTGCTGCCATGCAAATGCTGAGTTTCGTTATCAATTCAACAATACGGTGCTAAGTCGCTGCTATCATCTTATTGAGAAATATGATTTCGACATCTTGAGCTATCATCTTTGTGCCTCATTGTGATTTGTGAATGACAAAATGTGTATTGTGTATTGATTCTAATTAGTAATTTCTATTGAATATTTGTAAATGTTATAGTTTCTAAAAAAAATTGGATCTACATGTCTATATTTTTAATATATATATATATATTTTAGATGGAACATATCTCGGGAAACCCTCAAGTACTTCCCCTCATTTTGAGGATGGTACCTAAGGTAAACTGTTGGCCCTGATTGTGGGGCCTAACCCAGTGGGGACATCGAGTGAGGCCCTTGCATAGCCACCCGAGGATTTGACCTCGAGACCTTCTGCATACGAATACAACTCTCAACCACTTGAGCCAACCCACCGAGGTATATATATATATATATATATATAACGTGTCCTCTGTGTCCTGATTTTGGGGGTTACCATGTTTGTATTGGACACTCGTATTTTTGTGTCCCACGTCCTTGTGTTAGGTGACTTAGGTAAACACCTTGAGTTAGTTTATGGTGGAGTCGAGGTAGGAGCATTGGGTAGAAGCAAAACATATGCCCGGATACTTATGGGGCATAATGAGTATGCTCTAAGATATCTTGGAGATGATGAGGTGAAGTTGCAGGGGTATATAGACTCTGATTGGGTAGGCAGTGCATCAGATATGAAGACCACTTGAGGATGTTGCGTTTAGCTTGGGATCAACAATGATATCCTAGTTCAATCAGAAGCAAACTTCTGTGGCTCCCAACTCACTAGAGGAAGAGTATATGGTAGCTAGGACTGCTAGTTGTGAGGCCATATGGTTTCGCAAGTTGCTTGCAGGATTGTTTGATTAGCAGTTGGATCCCGTGATGATTTACTCTGATAATTAGACTTGTACCAAACTCTTTGAGAATCTAGTGTTTCATGATAGGTCCAAGCACATCGAAATCAAATATCACTTCATTTGAGTCAGGATTCAGAATGGAGTGTGGTAAAGTTCTATTATGTGCCCACATATTAGTGGGTCGTTAATATTTTGACCAAGCCCTTAGCAAAAGGGAAGCTTGAAGCATTTAGAGACAAACTTGGATTGGTATAGAATTCCTTCCTTGCTAAGAGGGAGTGTTGAAGAATGTAGCTTAGATAGGAACTTCGACATAAGTTCAGCATAAGCGTGTTGGAAGTAGTTCAAGTTCTATTTTTTATTTCACCTGAGAGTCTTATATTTAGGTAATTGAGTCTAATAAAGTGTATTTATACATTAGTGATTTAGATTAATCTCAACCGTACATCTCAATATGAGATTAGGGTTTCAACTCAAGTGTAAAGGCAGGTCAAGATATAGTGTTTATTACACAGTTTTGTTTAACAGGGGCAGTGATTGAAGAAATAACATAGTGCATTGTTTAGGAGGTAGATGGCAACAAAAGCTGTTTGTACAATCAGGTTGTGCAGTACAGTCTGTATAGTAGGCCATTCAGTAGATCTGTACAGTAGGCCATACAATAGATCCATCCAACTATATGGATAGGTACAACAGGCCGTACAATAGTGCTGTTCCTCGATTTTTTATGCAAGTAATAAATTCTTCAGGAGGCCGTAAACCTTAGGTTTGAGGTGAATTTGTTTATTGTACAGTTCCTGGTTTTTAGTAGCTGGTGGAGGTTGCCTTGTAAGCTTTTGATTAAGATAATGATAATCTGATTTGAAGGAGAAAATCCCTGTGCATGTGTGTAATTGTTTATGTTTTAGCTAGTTACTTTGTGTGATTGTTGCTATGTGAAGAAGTTAATTTTCTGCAATTAAATAAATTTCTTGTTTAGTTGAGAACATAAGGACAACAGTCACCCAGGGTTTGGAATTTTCACACAAATAAGCTCAAACATCATCCCATCATAGTCTAACTATGTGATGATCAATTACTCACAAAAAACATGTCCCATCCACTTCACCATCGTTCAATAACTAAAACCTCATACACAAGCAAATGTGTAGTATTCTAAACATGATGATTAATATATCAAGAACAATACCATGGTGCCAAGACAAGTAACATGATGCAAGGTGCAAGCATCATCACCAACTATCCACTAGTGTCATGATCTATCAACCAAAGATATGTAACCCGGAAGAGAGAACCAAACCATGGCAATCCATCACAAAGGAGAAATGAGTTTCTTCCAATCCAAAGTACTCAAGCAACCAAATGGAAGTACAATCATTCTGCAAATCC
Source organism: Pseudotsuga menziesii (assembly GCA_001517045.1). Lineage (NCBI taxonomy): Eukaryota > Viridiplantae > Streptophyta > Pinopsida > Pinales > Pinaceae > Pseudotsuga > Pseudotsuga menziesii. The sequence continues at coordinate 56,755 of LPNX011113557.1, read as the reverse complement.
TGATAGTATGTAATGAGAATCACACATGTAATTCTCATGAAATATGAGGGGTAACATGTCCAAAGTGTCTTGTTCCTCAGCAATGGAATTGATTGGTGAATACTAAATAGTGAGATCTTCAGAAAATGTGTTGCTCACCAATATGCCGTGTAGCCCAAGCTTACTCTCAAGGAATTGGTCTTTGATCCTGAGCAATGACACCAAAAATATTTTTACCGGAGGTTGCCCCTTGGAAAACTTCCCAAGGGAGGTTGAATGACCACTTTGGAAAGGCATCCCTATCACCGGTATTCTTTCTTTCACTTTGAAACTAGTCCTTGCTAGTTTTATGTAGGTCTCCTGAAGAAAAAATCAGTACTTTGGTTTCAAATTTTAACAATACCGTTGCCAAATTCATTGGGTGATGGAAAAACATGAAAACGTTGTATAGAAAACAATCCTTCCTATCTTGTTTATGTTTTTTGAGAAAGGACTAGTGCTTAATGCTTGTCTCTGAGTTTTGTAAACAAGTCTTCTTGATAGTATTTTATGTGAATGTAGTTTGAGGATTTTGCAATTCTCCTGTTTTAATACAAAGGTTCATTTGCATGACTTCGGTGTGCTCGCCTCAAGAGTGATTTCTGGACAGATAGATCCTTGTTGCCTTTGTGATGGTATTTATATCTTATTTCAGTTTTATGTCTTTTCTTCTGCAATCTTTATCTTTATCTTCTTGTGCAGTGGAAGTTGTCTTATTATTTGTGTCACTCTTTCTCGCACATAAAGAGCACATCATTCATTCAATAATGGAAAAGAAGCACTCCTTTAAACGGAGGAAAACCCTCAAGGTTCACCCTTACCTGCTAACTTATTTTTGCAGAACAGGGCAGGAGTCAAAGTTCAAATGTCAAAAAGTTGTGCAACAAATAACTTTAAATGCTGGGTTACCACTAGTTTAGTGCATACCGCCAATGGAAATCAAGCTTCATTACCATAAATAAAGGTGAGTTATAACAGTACTACGTTGAAGTTGCTCCAAGGTTTCCAGTATTAATATAAAAGTCATAAGAAGGTTAGCAAGAGATGACTGCTCAGAATCTGTGTAGATAGGTCATAGGACCCCGTGGATATCCAAAATTTCGATTCTGAATCCTTAATTTCTCCCCAGCTTATTTAATATCCATTCTTTGCAAGCATACTTCTAGCTTCTTGGACTGAATAATGTGGGATAGATGGGGTATGCCTAGTTTTCCTATCTGATGAAATTTGAACCTTTATTGTCTGTTTCATACAGGTTACCTACATACTCTAAACTGTTTCTTAAAGTTGAGAGTCAAAATCCTTCTAAAGGCATTGCTACATTGGCGAACATCCCTTTTTTCTTTCTAGAAGCTCATTGTTCTTTTCTCTAGGATTTAGATGCAGTTTCTTGATTTCCTATGCTTTTGGGATTTCACAGGTCTTTGCACTACGGGAAGCAGGGGCAAAGGCTGAAGGAGCCACTGCTTATGTGAGCCTAGAGCCATGCAATCACTATGGAAGAACTCCTCCATGTACCCAGGCTCTCATTCAGGCAAGAGTAGGACGCGTGGTTGTGGGCATGATTGATCCAAATCCAATTGTAGCAGCCAAAGGTGTGGAAATGCTGAGAAATTCAGGGATTGAGGTAACAGTGGGTATTGAAGAGCAATTATGCCAGACCCTGAATGAGACATATATCCATCGGACTCTCACTGGAAAGCCTTTCATCACAATGAGGTAAATTATATCAGTATTAGTTTATTCAGATTGTTGCTGACACTGAACTAGTAGCCTGTATTGACCTATGCTGTATGGGAGCGCCCCCCACCCCCTCGCTCCTGCTCTGAAAGCTCACTTCCTTCAAAAGCTCGCTCCCAAAACGCTCCCAGTTTTGGGAGCACGCTCCTAAGGCGCTCCCTTCCTTTCCTATATTAAAAGCTCCTATACTAGGTAGATCATTTGATGACAATGTTATGGTACCTCCCTTCTTTGCCAAGCTCTAACAAAAGTTTTTATGGTTGATCATTTGATGATAATGTTATAAGTTATAACTACTAGATGATTAATGTTATATGATTTAATCTATATATTTTATAGCTAATTCAACATCCTACATGTTTTTAAGATATAAATCCATTAAAATATATTAAAATATATACTATACAATAAACCCTCCCGAAACGCTCCCAAAACGGGAGCTTTTGAAATTTTCGCTTTTCGCTCTGCTCTCGCTCCTGCTCCCCGCTCCCAACAGTATAGGTCTTGACAATATATATTTAAATTATATATTAATCTTGAATGAGACTTATGTATCTTAAGGAAATCATCCATTATTGATTACATCATGTATAGTTTATTTTTGTTTAAATATGTTCTACCTATGTGAAGATAGAAGGTTAATGCTTCATTAGTGTGCCTCAGTCCTTACCTCCTTTATGTCCTTTGTCTTCTGGTGGTACGGGAATATGGAAGAGTGATAAGTCTGAAGATTCTAACCAAGGAAAAATTTGCAATTATGGTTAACTGTCCATTTGTTGACTTTTGAGGATTGCCAAAATATGGAGGCCTTCCTGTGCTGATATTAAAGAGTTTCTTAGGAAAATTTCTGGAAGTATACTTTGGCAGCACATAGAGCATTCTATGCATAAGGAAGCATTTGCATAACTCTTCTTTTTCATATGCATTCGTTTGTTCCCATAAATTGTACTCTATTGGTATTGAGAATCTATCTTTATCTGTCTGTCTGTCTATCTATCTATCTATCTATCTGTCTATATTTATTTATGTGTACAAACTTTTAGTTAGTTTCACCACTGTCTACCTAGATACTAATAAGTTTTGAATTTAGTGAGTTTTATCGGCATATTTTCTCTATTTCTTTCAACTGATGTAGGTTGGAGAAATCTACCCTGCCAGGATTGCTTCCCACTGCATGATGCTTTAGAGGCAGAAATAGCTTTTGAACTCTTAGGATTTCTTTCTAGTAGGCCTGAAATTAGCATGCTGCTACTAACCCGCTTTCTTATCATTTTTCAGTGGCTATATAACTACTGCTAATCCAGTTTGACCACCTTTTCCACTACCCTCAGTTTCCAACTCACTTATTAGCAGTTGTATTGACAGCAAGCTTCCCTGCTCATAAAGAAAACACCAAAAAGTCGATTAAAGACCACCCTCCCTGGATTGCATATTTTCTCCATTTTTTCCCAAAAAAATGGTGTGTGCACATCTAAGTTGCCAGGAAACTTGGGTATGGGGACGGGTACAGGGATGCCACTTTTTGAAACAGGGTACTTGGGTAGTTTGGGGGTACTATATATATATATATATTTTATAATTTATAAAAATAAAACATGTCACAGTCACATGCATATTTCAGATTTATTTATATATTATGAGTCATGATTCATAATTCAACGATTCATAGAACAATGAACATTCACATTGAAAATTTGAAACATAAAATTTGATAAATCATAGTAGATATCAAGTGGAAGACTGGAAGTTATATAATAATAATATTATGTCCATGACTCCATGACTCCATTGTCATACTACATTCAAAATTTGCCTAATGGCACTTGCAGACATGAAATAGAAAGTTCAAAACAGTAAATAATGAACAAGATAGTTGATTTGGCTTCCTCAATCCAAGTCATCAACATCCTCTTGATCAATGTCGTGAACATCACTAAGGTCCTCTGTCAGCAAGCGCTCTAGATAGGCATTACTCTCAAGATGAGGCTCCTGCTCATCAGTAGTAATTGGAGGTAGTGTTTTAACTTTTTTACTTAAATGTTTTTTATTAAACAGGTGGGTTTTCTCCCTCAATACTGACAGATTTGACTTTGACTTTTACCGAGTCGGACAAACCCCCAGAGTATCCAAACCATTTAGCATTTAGCATGTAAGTACGTTTTTTTTATAATGACGTCTCGGGTATGCGGTGCCCATACAGGGTACGAATGGGTATATACCCTACAAGTACCCAAGTACCTGGTATAGGCATGTGTACCCTACCCCCGTGTATGGGTACTCTTCCTACACAGGCCCACATGCACCTTGATCTTTGGCATTTATTAGCTTTTGGTCTAATCTCATAGCTTTTCTTTTGACCATATAGAGAGTGGAGCATTCTAATTAATGATTAATAGTTCATATACCAATAATTAGAGCCATAAATTATGCTTGGAATATTGATTGCCAAGTTAATGCTTATATCTAGTATGATGGATATATGTTGTTGACTTTTGACCTTCATTTCATGTTTTATAGAATTTTTACACAGAAAAAGTTTAAGCTCCGATTGTTCGCTTTCTATTTCCTGAAAATCAAGGAAATGATATAACTTCATTTGTCACTTGCACTTTTATGTGCAGGGCAATATGCAATGCATACAACCACTAGGATAACAGGTTGGGGGAGCCAGGATTCAATTGAATATAGAAATTGGTTGTACCACAAATTAGATGATTGCAATCATTAAGTTGGTTTTGTTACCCTCCAGATACTCTGCAGTGTGCCACAATAGATATGCTAGGTAGGAGGGGTCTTTTTTTATTGTAAAGGTCAAGTTTGGGGCTTGATTATGTAAAGGTGCTGGTTTGGCGGGGCTCAAGGCCTGTGGTCTGTCTATGGTAGGTGCTCTTGGTTCTGATGTCAAGGAGTATTGGCTTAATGGCATAGCGAACTACCCCTTGATGTGGTGAAAGTTCCCCATCATATTGGGCTTCTATGCCCATGGGTTGGTGTTCGGTGCTTCTTGGGATGATTCCATTAGGACACATGGCTTAGGGGCTCCCGACCACACTTCTGTTTATGCTTTGTAGAGGTGATTACACATGTAAGGGTTGTCATATATGTCTTGGCACACCTCATTATGCCCCCACTTGGACCTATTTTTATTATATATTGACCTTCCTCTTGGCTCAAGAAAGCCAAATTGATGCTGATGTCATCCTTTTGAATAGGCCATACCACCTAAAAGAGGAGGGCGTTGAGGGAAAAAGCACATTGTTGGAGTTGTTTCATGTTGCAACAGTTCATCAACATTTCATCAAGTTGCAACAATTCATTATTTTATGTTGTATGAGGTTTACTCCCCCAACTTGTGGGTGACAAACCCTAAAAAATTCATTGAAAACTCATTTTAAGTTAGTTTAGATATTTTTAGGTAGGTCAGCCTAAAACAGAGATTTAAGTTAGCTTAGCAAGCATATAAATAAGGCCACCCTCCACTTTTGTAAATCAAGATCATGGGATTCGATAAAGTTCTCTCTCTTTTTATTCTTGTCTACTTGGGATAGTGGTGCACACCTCTCTTCTTGGTACTCTACAAGCTTCATTGTGGTATTTGTTGGTGTTTTGAGGTTGATACTTAATCTTGCAAGGATTGTTTAAGGAAAGGGATTCTTAGGAGGTTACTCTTTTCCCCCTTTTTCTTTGTTTATGGTGAGATCTCTGGTTCTCGTTCTCTTGCACTATCAGAGACATCCAAGGTAAGAGTTAATTAAGGTTTTTTATGCATAATAACTCTGTCTTGTAAGTGAGGCATTCTTCCCTGGAGGGTCTCTTTTGTTAGGCCTTTGGCATGTTTATTTGCCCTAATTAGGTCAAATTCAACACAACCTTAGGGTTTCTTTTTTTATCCTAATTCACCAAATTGGATTGCCCATTCTTGAGAGGAATGCTAACCACGATTTCTCAGTGGCCTTGAAGGGAAGAGACTTAAGTATTTATTTCCCTCATCTTCACTCAAAATTTTTAATTGAATTTTCGTACTATATATTATCAAAATTCCCTAAAAAATCGTCTATTGTGAAAACCCTAAAAAGTTGTAGTTAATTGTTGTAGTATATTTTAGATACTGATAAAATATCATAAAAATAAAAAAAAGAACAGAAAAAATTGCAAAAAAGTTGATTTAAGCCACAAAAAATGTCAAAGGTGGTGACGTCATCCTAGGGCTAGGTGAAGTCAGCCCTTAGGGCTTGTTTCAGATCTGGATATTGAGTTATTGTAGGTCCATCTCAAAGGAAAAGTCAATTCCTAGGGGTTTGATGAAGATTTGGTCAAATTCGAGGTTACCTAGGAGGACCTCGGGGATTTAAGGCCAAGGATATTTCTGGTTCATCTTGATCGAAAAGGAAAAACATACACTGTTACAACCTATTTTAGATTTATTTTCTCCTTTGGAGGTACCACTTCAGGCTGCTCACATTTTTTTATTATTTAGGAATTATTTAGGTTGTTTTTAGATAATTATTTTAGTTGTTGAGGTTTTGTTTTACAATTTTATTTTTTTACAGAGCTTTAAATTGCATTGCATCCTTCATTGATAACCTTGAACTTGCATTACAACCTGCAAGTAAACCCTAGAGTTAAACAACAAACAATGAAAATGCAAAGGAAGAAGGACTTTGCATGGGTTTATTGTGAAAAGATTATGGGTTCAGTTAAGCTGGTCTGTAAATTTTGCAATGATCCTTGTAGTGGTGGCATTTTTAGATTCGAATACCACCTTGCCGGGATTCTTGACCATGACATTGGTTCTTGCAAGGGTGTTCCTGATGATGTTAAACACTAAGGAACCTTGGCCATTGATTGCATGAATGAGCTTAAAACCAAGAAAGCAAGACTAAATGCAGAAATGACAGATATTGCAGGTGTACAAACATCTTCTAATACCCCTGTTGTCACCTCCCTTGTTGAATCCTCAATACCGGGCCCAAGTTTTCATGTTCCATGCATGCCCTAAAGTCAAATCCAAATGCCACCTACTCCACTTCCCATTCCTACAAAAATTTGAGCATTGGAGGTGGAAATGTGCCTCCTTTTTTTTGCTCCCCACACACAACTTGGTGCCCAACCTAGCTTGGATGGTGTCCATAATCAAGCAAGGAAGGCCATTGCTAACTTTTAGTACTATTTTGACATGCTTATCAACTGTGCCAAAAGCCCTTATTATCAGTCTATGATTGATGCAATCACTATTGCAGGTTTGGCATTCAAAGCCCCTACATTTGAGAGCCAAAGGACAAGTTTGATATTAGAAAGTGTTGATAATATCAACCTTATGACCTGCTAAGTTTCATTCATTGTGGGCATAAACAAGGTCTACTATCATGAGTGATGGATGGACAGATAAGAGGAACATAACTGTTGAATAAATTGTCATTGATGCCAACAGGTGTGTCAGTGTGTCTTGGTGCCCCTTGAGGAGCCCCTGAGGGTTAAGTAGTTGTCAGTGTTAAAGGAGACCTTTTGATCTTGTCCAAGCCCAAGTTCGAAGCCCTTGGAGCCCTTTGGACAATGATAAAAGCCCTGTACACCCTTTAGAGTGTTTAAGTACCCTTAAGTTGGTTCTATGGTTCCCCAATTGTTTCTTTGGTTCCCCAGTACCACAACCTATGCCCTAGGGGCCAGTACCCTAGAAAGTGTCCTTGGTGGGTTGAAGAAGTGTAGAGTCCAAATGACCCATTCTGTGGTCATTTGTGTTTGAATTAAGGTCATGATACCCTAAGAAAAGTCTAGGCATCCCCACCCCTAATGGTCTAGTAATATGGGTCTTTTGTGTGTTAATAACCTTAAGATGATCAAAGTGTTTTAAGAAGCCCTTGAACCAACATATCTTTATGGTCATGATGATGGGGTCTTGGCAAAGCACATCCTCACATATCCTAACATCAAACACTAAACTTCACTAAGAAAAGAATTAAAATACTAATAAATGACTCCCTATGGAACCTTGCTACAACTTGAACCCATGGCAAAGTAGGTCTCAATAAGTAATTATATATTAAAACAAATTAAAAAGAATTAAAACTTAATAAAAGACTTACCTTTGACCACATTAGACCTCCACTTTCTTAGGTCGTCCCCATTAATGGTTTAAATTTCAAAACATGTTTTAAATAAATAAAACATTGTGTAAACCCCTCCATGAAGTCGACTCCACTAAATAATGATAAGTTGAAACATTATTTAAATTTAATAAAATGTTTTTTACCCGTTTGAAAGTCGGCTCTAGTCTACTCTCCTCAACGTATATGTATACACTTTAGTTACCCTAACTCAAATCACAAAAACAAAATGCAAGAGTGACTGGGGTTTTACGAAGTATGACTTTGGCAACCTGACCCGAGATTTCCACAGAGTATTGTTTTCCTTTTTCGGGGTTAAATCAGTAACTATCATTTCAATCAATGCAACATTTTCTTGGGTGTTTTGGACTGAGTTTTTGTTGGTCTAAGGAAGTTAATTCATGGGAATAAACTCGCAACAACAGAGAGAGACACCCGAGTTTTACACGGAGAGTACCCAATTTTTCCAGTCATTTTCTTCTGGGTTAAAACAGTATACAGTTCAATTTTTCTACTTGATGAAGCTTGGTGTTCACTGCTGATTTTATCTGAGACCTTTTTTATGACAGTTCCGAGTTTGTTCCTACATCCGATTTTTTTTCCACAGAGCTTTACTTTCGGGGTTAAACAGTAAACAGTCCAAGTTTTTGTTCTGCAGAGTCTAAGGTTTGGGTTTGGAGGTTGATCACTGCTTCCATTTGACTGCTGATACAGTCTGAGTCTGCATGGTCTCGTCAACAATTGTACTACTGCCCTTATCCATTTGCTTGGAAAGTCCCAACAGTAACAAGGTATGTATACTCAGACATGACAATGAATGCAGTGAAGTGTGCAAGTATCTGTGAACAGTTAAATGTACAATGGTATGTGAACAATAATATTTACAGTATGTATAGTAGTATGTACAGTGGTATAAAGTAGTATGTACAGTGGCATGTACAGTGTACAGTGGTATGCATAATAGTATAAGTGTGTATCTACAGTGAATGTATGTGATATACAATAAATACAGTGATTTGTACAGTAGTACAGTAGTGTACAAGTGTATAAGTGTATGTATTAGTGTATAGTGAAGTGTGAAGTTGTGATCTATTCTATGATACATACATGATGATGTGATGATACATGCTATACACTCTATGATGATACATGCCTTGACATGATACACTCTATGATGATAATACAAGTGATGATGATGTGCACTATATGATGTTGATGCACTCCTACTCTTTATGATACTTGATGTACACACTATGTTGATGATGCATTTATATGCACTATGATGAACACTTGGTGACGACGACGATGATGATGCATACCCTATGATGACGATGCTATTTGAAGTTAAACTATGGTGACGACGACGATGATGATGCATACCCTATGATGACGATGCTATTTGAAGTTAAACTATGATGATGCATGTCTGATGTTCAGAGAAGAATTACTTGTTCAGTGAGTGTGGTGTACTTGATGTACATAAACAGTGTATGGTAGTGAAATGAATTATTGGTATACATGGATGACTTGGCAGTGATCAGAGAGCAGAGGTTATCAACATCAAATTCAATGATTGGTTTGACAGGTCCACAGGTTCAATCGTCTTTTTCTTTAGGGTGGTAGGGTGGTTCTAGGGCTCACAATATTGTGAGTTAAGCTATTGTAGCAGCTTGCTAGTTGTAGCTGACGAAGCCTAAGGGGTTGTAGCTGGTAAAGTTGTATTAAATTTGTTTACCCCAGTGGTTGTTAGGTCAAATTTATTTTTAAAAAGGCTTCCGTGGTTTTACCCCTAGGACTTGGGTTTCCATGTCAAAAATATTGTGTACTGTGCATCTTGTTATTTCTATGAACATTGATGATATTCTATGATTGGTGATTAGCAACTTGCTCTTGATTAACAAATTTATATTTGTGCAAACACTGATTCACCCCCCTCTCAGTATTCCAACAATAACTTCGATAAATTTCCTCGTATGTTGTGTAAAGGGAACACCCAATTACTGGATACCTCGGACAAAGGTAAGAGTGCGCAACTAATTTGTGAAATGATGGAGGAAGTTGTTCAAGACGCGGGAGAAGAAATCTATATGGCTACTAGTAGATTTTTAGAGCTTAGGCATCCCTCCATATTTTGGATCTCTTGCACTACACATTTGCATAGATTTAATGCTTGAAGACATTGATAGACTTGTGTAGATGCAAGAGGTTGTGGATAAGTCAACTTCTATAATTAAATACATTTACGATCACACAAATGTCCTCAACACCATGAACATATACATTGAAGGAAAGGCACTTGTTTGGTATGTAGTGACCATATTTGCAACAAATTTGATTTCCTTGCAATATGTGGTTGATAAAAAGGTAAATCTCAAGAGGATGTTTTTAGGACACGAGTGGATGGCATCTAGACATGGAAAAACCCTTGAAGGCATTGAAATTGTTGCTCTTGTGTTTAATGATGGTTTTTCAAAAGGTGTTGAAGAGATCATTGTTGTCATAGAATCAAAGTGCTTAGGTACTTAGTTCTTTAACTTTTTCAATGTTCAACTTTGAAGTCAAACTTTATTTCATTTTAAAATTTTGTTTATATCAAAGTTCAATTTTTTGACAAGTCATAATTGACTTTGATATTTCTAGATGGTTGATGGTGACAAACTTTTTATCACCTAGATTGTAGTTGCCACTAGGAGGTATCCCATTCGGGACAGTAGAAGGAGGGCAACTAAACCAGTGACACCTCAAGATTCCCAATCACTGCTAGATAAGATGGTTGTCACACTGAAAGAGATTCTTGTCACTTTATGCTAATGTATAGCGAATGGGGAGACCCTTGCAAGCCTATGGAGACTAGTAGAAAGACAAGACACTCAAAGGAAGAAAGAGATATGGAACTAGAGTGACTTGACCTATAAACCCTAGATCTTTAAGATGGATAGCAAGAGAGGCTTAGAGAATAGGATACGATTTAAAGGGAATGATAATGATCTTGAATAGTTGTTTTTTTATTATCTAAATTGATTATAATGATCCAGGTTGAAATTGTTAGGTGTAAGATGGTTAAGTCAATACCCCTGGGGAATTGAGATGGAGAGATAAGAAATGCCCCAAGATATTAGCTAGACTACTAATGAAGAGTTACTAATACATTGTTTAAATTGCTTGTATGCTAGATAGACCAATGAAAAAGTCTCAAGCATAAAACCAATCAAAAAACAAAAAAATGGCTAAGTACTTAGGGAATGCGATTTGCTGAGAGTGACTAGTGCCTTGTTAGATTGGGCATGGGGTCTTTATAGATAACTCATTGGGGGTGTTTTAGTTGCTTAGGACACTATTGGAAATACCTAGAAGCAAAAGGCCAAAATTTCGATTTATTTGACCAGTTTTTTTTTATAATATTTTATGTTTGTTTATTAATTTTATTAAGTGAATGGTGGAATGGATATCAAAACTAGAGAAATACAAGTGGAGAATACCTAGAAATCTTGTAGATGCAAAGTGCAATCATGTTCTCTTTCCTTCGTATCAATTCCAAGCAAATTTGGTGAAGTTCCAAGTAAGATCAATTTGCCCAAGTTGAGCCAATGTGCCACTCTTTGCAAATACAAACTACAAATTGTGAGATTTGAGTCACAAGGATAAGAGGCTATGAATGCAACGTGAATCAAAAAGCATAATCAATGATCAAAGACGCAATTGAAAAACTTCCTGATTGCAAGCGTTTTCAAGTGGAGAGAGTTTGAGAGTTCTAACAAAAACGCCCCAAGTGAAATCACTACCCTACAAGCAAATACAACCTCCACAAAATATAGCATAGAACTATCACAAATCTACTAGAACCCCTCTGGAAATTGATTCACAATCAAGCACAAGAATGATCAAGCAAAGACGTCACAAGATCTTTGAAAAATATTTCTCTATTCCAATAGCTAAGAGCCAAAAGTCCCCTTTACAATGGTGGAATCATCTCTCTTAAATAGGAGTAGAGTGATGTCCACATTCTAACCAACTTCATCCAACGGTTGAGATTATAAGATCATCAACAGTGGAGATCTTTTCTTTTTACATGGATCAAGTTGACCAAGCAAGGGGGGCGCACTTTTTGCCCAATAACGCCTTAGGAAAGGCAAATACAATATAGAGTATGATATAACATGCCAATACATGATGAAGGGGGTCACCCAGGGTTCTAAAGTCTCCCTAGGTGATCCAATACAATAACATAATGATATGACAATAATATCCAAGGATGCCCAGGTGAAGGGCGCCCCACATGTTGGACGCCCTCACTAGGTGATGATATAACATGATAATGGTCCTTACGGTGTGATGTATACATGGAATATGGACTCTAGAGCCTCAATATATTATAACATCAAACCCCAATTCATCTCCTTGCCCATACTAGCCAAATCGATTTCCTTAGATTTAGCCATGGTCACTTTTTAATGAATTAAAATGTTGATATTTCATGTTGTAGAATAATTATGCCAGTAGTTCCATTTGCATTGCCTGGATCAACAAACTGAGTATGCCAATGTAATCAGAGACCTCAAATCCACTAATGATGGCTACTAGCACCCAATGGATCCATCTAGATATGCATATGGAAGCCAAACCATCTCCAATAATAAAAATGTGGCTCATAAAAATAATAATAATAAAAATAACCATGAACCATTATCAATAACGATCAATTGAAGACTGTAATGATATATTAGATACATTTATATGCCAAATGTGCAATCTTGAACAACTATAGTGACATCTGCCTCGAGACCTATGCGTTGACCAAATCAAAATGGTCAAACTGATGAATGAACTGAAACCTGAATGATCCTGTATGCATAAGGGGTGAATGATGCTTTCGTGTTCATATTAATAATCAACTAAAACATGAGTAATATCGCAATGGTGATCAACATATCAATCAAATAATATATAAGACTTGTGTCAGAGTAAGTACATGGTCCTTTATGAAGCCCTTTACATAAACTCACTTACAAACTTAACCATAATGCTAGGATGGGTGAGGTGGATGAAACTAGGCTAAGCAAAAAGGGAATTGACTTGTTGAATTTGACTTTATGATCTCTCAAAGAGAAAGGGCACAAGGATCCACTTAGACATATGTAGGATAGATGACACTAGGGAATGGGGTGTCTCATAGATGGATAAAGTGCCTAGAAGATTCCCACTAGACTTTAACAAGTATCGTTTAGCTCACTTCCAAGCTTGATCCATGTTCCATGAGGATCTTTTCTAGAACCATTGTGCTAAGCGCACAACTGACTCTTAGAATTAATAGTCCCTTACTCCATCTTGTTAAAGATAGTGCAAGTGCGAGACCCATTCTCAGGGAGGATGGTAACCTAGTCGGTTAACTAGGGCAGAGTAAGACCCTAGAAGGTACCCCAGGCCTCCCAGTAGTTTCTTGGGGTTCTTGGTCTGGGACCAAGCAGGTTGATGCCATGGAAAAGTCCCTAACATGTGGTTAGGGCCCCTATATGCCTCTAGGGTTTCTGGTCTAGGACTAGGCAATTTCTTGGTGTGGGACCAAGCAGATCCTGCAGGTTGAGGCAGAGACTTCTTGCTCTGGGACTAGGCAGATTCTTGGTCTGGGACCAAGCAGTTCCTGCAGGTACATTTTTGGTCAGTTAACCAGGTGGATCTTGGTCAATTGACTAAGATGATGATGTGTGATGTCCTTTCTCCTAAACGATTATTGCTATGTTGTTTCTCAAGGGACTGGCCACCCCATGATGATGTCACTAGCACTTAACCCTTAGGAGCAGTATTGAGGACCAGAGGATTACATCATCCAGTTTGGATTTTTCCTTATACAGTGATGATAAAAATATATGGAACACACATGACATTATACCTTGAGAGAGAAAAGATTAAAGTCCTTGGTCTTGTTGGTCTTGTGGGTAAAAGGGTTGTTTCCTCACTTTGATGGTACACCTTGGTCTTGTGGGTAAGGGGGTTGCCTTACCACCTCATTGTGACCCCTTTGGTTGACTTACGGTCTTATGTCTTTCTATTGGTCCTAGCGCCCTTATTGTTTGTGGTACCATGACCCCTTTGCTATGATGACTTAACCTTTATTGTTTTTATCGTTTTTATCTTGTGTGACCATTTGACCCATGGTACCCTAGTCTAAGTGAACCTAACTTTATTTTATGTTTTATTTTGGTAACTATCCTAAATCCAAGGATTATCTAAGTGATCCTTCTAGAAGGCTTGCCAAGATTATAAATTAAGTTCATAACTTCAATCTTGTGAGCATCTTGACATGAGAGAAGTTCAGATTTGATCCTTGTCTACTGGTTTATGCTTGATGCTTGTTATCCACTAATTTTGCACTTAGTTGGATTAGTTGAGGAGCCGCCAGTTGAAAAACATGATAAATGTTTGATTCCAGTGTATCAGATGATCCGCCTTTGTGTCTAGCCAGTTTTGGCTAGTCAGTTTTTCATTTGAATGATTTTGACCATGGCCCCGCGGGGTTTGTAATAAAATGTGCTAGTAGGGTGTTTTGAGTGGTTCGGTCTCCTAAGACGTAGAGTTTCAACTAAGGTATTCCAGGGAGTTTTTTGCCCTTGACAATTATGCTTTGCCTATAGCCGAGTATAATTGACGAGGTTTTCTCTCGTTTCCTCCAAAGCTGGAATGCCCGATTTTGAATTCTGGGCCTTGGGGGGTTATTAGAGCCCAACTAAGTGTATATAAACCTACTAGGCATTATTAGAATAGAGCATGGTCATGTCCTAAGTCAATAGGACCATCAAAAAATTTTCTGAAAAAATTTTACATGACACGTTAAAAAATTATTTTAATTTTTTAATTATTTCCCTAAGATTTTTAATTAATTTTTCCATAAATTAAATGGAAAAATCCCGCTTGTAATAAGTTAGTCATACTGATCTCGTTTTCAGTGATTGAAGGCTCTAACCTTAAGCCAAAAATCATTCTTGATCGGCCAGCCAGTTAGATCCAACTTTCAGATCATCAATCGAACACAATGCACATTTTCTCAAAAATGGAGTTTTTATTAAAAAATGATTATTTTGGAGAAAATCCAAAACTCTCCAAATTAATCCAAATTTAGCAAAATAAAAGGCTAAATGACATCTCAATGGGCATTTATGATGATTGGAGTTATCATAACTCAGTTTCAGTCAGCATTCAGTGAGTAATAAAGATATATTCAGTTAACGGACTTGTCATCTCCAGCTAAACTCCCGAATTGGATGAGATGGAGAGCACTCATTGGTTTGATGATTTAAGCGAGGCAGGAACTGATGATAACATTATGATCTAACAGCAGTAGGGTCCTCCAGACCTAGCAGTGGCTCCTCCATACCTAAGAGGCGCCTTCACCTTCCAAGCTCATGCCCCTCTTCATCATGAGGGCGTCATCCACACGTGTGGGCTCAATAATGGCTTGAATTCAGTGCTCAGGGTTGGAGTGGGGGCGCCTTGCCTAGATGGAGGCCTCCCCTCACTCCCAGCTCACCTTCTTCAGGTCTAGTCTCTCAGTGATGTGCCGGTCCGGTTAGGTCTGGTTTTCTGGTTTTAGGGTTTTGGGTTCTTCTTTCATTGTATAAATAGAGGCTTCTTTAGCTCTATTCGGATGGAACTTTTGGGTTAAAGTTGCTTTGAGAAAATTGTATCAAGCATTTTGCTTTGGCTTTGTTAATAAAGATATTCGACTTTGGAGGTCTATGGGCTTTTGGTTGTGCTGGATTCCTCATGGTTGAGGTGATATTGGCTTTAACTCATCTCTTTTTACTTGTATGTGTTTAAATATTTGCTAGCTCAAGAAGGCCATTGTTGGCATAATAGAATAGCCATTTGTAGCTTCAATTTGGTTATTTATGCAAAGTGAATCGATATTTTGATGGACATGAGTAGTAAGTTATACACAATGTTGATCTTGTTTGATTTGCCTAACATACTAGCATACATTTTATCTCACTTCTTGTTTTAAGTTTTGATGTGATTCAGGTTTCACAGATTGTAGAAGGGTGTGAGCTTAGCTGCTTCTATTCCATGCTTCAAAACAACCATTTGAATCTAACATTTTAATTGCAGGACCTATAGTGTTCGTCATCTTTTGCTTCGAAAAGAAAGCTTGGAATAACTCTCTCTCTCTTTGGTTCCATCCACAAGTTAATGTTCTTTTGGTTACCGGTCACTTAGGAAGCCCTAGTTCACTTTTTTCAACCCTTAGGCTTCCTTCTCATTGCCTTGTTTGGCTTGC
Source organism: Pseudotsuga menziesii (assembly GCA_001517045.1). Lineage (NCBI taxonomy): Eukaryota > Viridiplantae > Streptophyta > Pinopsida > Pinales > Pinaceae > Pseudotsuga > Pseudotsuga menziesii. The sequence continues at coordinate 40,624 of LPNX011113557.1, read as the reverse complement.
CTTTCCTTCTTCTTCTTCGCTGCCCTCTTTTCACTTTAGTTTGCAGCCCCTTTTCTTCACTTTGGACAGCCCTCTTTTGCCCTAGTTTTTGGCCCTTTTCTTCACTTTGGACAGCCCTATCTTTCTTGTTTTTGGACAGCCCTCTTTTGACTGTTCGCTGCCCTCTTTTTCACTATTTTACAGCCCTCTTTTTCACCTTTTCTCTCTCTCTTTCCTTGGTTTTTCTCCTCTCTCTTTCCTCTTTTTTCATCGCTGGTTTTTACCCTCTTTTTCGAGAATATAGTTAATAGTTTGTCTTTAAAGTTTTAATTAATGCATAACGTTTGAACTGTTTAAAGCTCTTATTTCCAGGAGGAATCAAGAAAAGCCCAAAGGCTAAAAGCAAGCAAGAGAGCAAGCAAGAAGAACAAAAAGACAATCTTCCCTCTTCTTCCATCTCTTTCTTTCCCTGTTCTTCCAGGAAAAGGCAAAGAACAAGTTATCAAAAAATTGTAAAATTAATAAAAAGCGAGTGGGATTACGGCTCCCACACCCTTCTTCCCCCATTTGGGGGAAGCCTGTATCGTCTCACTTTCATGCTTTTCATTTTCTTTGTTTAAAATTGCTAATGGTAGAATAGTGTAAGATAATTACATAATCTTAGTCAAGTAGTGCATGTTTGATTAATTTATTGTTCATAGAAAATGAGTTTAAAAATATTGTTTTGATTGTTTAAATTGAATGTGGCATATTTCTTACTGTATACGTACCCCCTTGCTTTCCCGATTAAGGCCCTAAAAAGCCTGAAAGAGATTCTTGGGTAGTTAGATTGTTATTGTTTCATTTCTTTCATTCAAGTTTAACGAATTAATTAAGACTCTTGAATTTGCAGTAACACAAGTCAAGAGCACTCTTTATCGGAGAGCATTCATTAGATTTGCATATCATTGCATTAGGCATTTAGATTAGCTAAGTCTCTTGAACCTTTGTCATAAGACAAGGTCAAGAGCGCTCTCTGTCGGAGAGTCCTAATTAACTGGTTTAATAAAACTTGCAACACACACCCCTTAATTAATTGACTTCTTCCCCTCCTTGCCGGAGTATGCTTTGACCGATCTCAGATCGGAATACCTAGAAACGACACTGGATCTTTAAACCTCGCAAGAATAACTTAATAAAATTTAACACCCCGCAACCAACGCATCGGCGTTGTAGGGAATTTTCCAAAGTACTTCCTAGTAGAGGTACTAGAATCCTGCTGTCTAAGCTTCTCAGCTAGCTGGTCAATCTTCACGATACCAGCCTGGGATACTGGGCGGGCCCGACATGTTTTCAATGGAGTGAACTTAGAAGATTCTTCCAGCGTTTAACAAACCTTCGTTGACACCTTAATCAAGAACACATAAAATCCTTAAAACCTACCAAGAACACTCGCATCACCTAACATTCACTAGTTTGATTTCTAGACGTGTTTAATTCTCTTGCGCATTTCAGCTTCATTGACTCCATAAGGCACTGGTCCTTTTTGAATTTGCATAATTATATTATTTGATCAATTGTCTATGGTTTATCATAATTTCTTTCTCTGAATGCACTAGTAAAAGTCTGGAATCATTGTTTATCTGTTAAGTTCTTGTTAGCAACATGGATTGCTTTTGATTAAGTATCATACTCATAATAAATAAACACTTCTAATCATAATAACTCCTAAGTAAGACCCATCCGCATCCGCAACTAATTAAAACACTTTAAGCACATTGAGCCTTAGAAAACTCTTTGTTAGGGACTAACGCCCTTGGCTTCGTTAGGAGTTAGCCTAAACGGAGGAGCTAGGAGTAGGTGACAGTACCTAGCTTTGTCCTTGCCCCCAAGGTCACACCTCTCCCACTTTCTCAAGTGAGGAGACAACTTTTGGAAGATTTCTGCTGCTGGTGTGCAATCAGCGGACAACAATGCCTAGGGTTAGTATTGCCTTGAGTGGAGGTTTGGGTTCTTGCTGCTTTGATCTTCTTGTGGTGACTCTTTTGATGTTCCTTAGGCAGGCCATGTATGTACTGGGTTGATCTGTGACTGTATGCTGCTCCTTTGACTGAATCGTGAGATGTTTATGACCCCTTTGGCTGGCCGTGATTGTGATTTCCATCTCCCAGCAGACCGTGATTATTTTTGGAGCCCTCTAGGGCTGACCGTGACTGTAATAGTCTTCTCCTAGCCCGTGACTGTATATAAGCCCTCTAGGGTTGGGCCATGGACTGTGGTGGCTCTTTCTAGCTGGTCGTGGACTGTATTATCCCTCTAGAGCTGGACTGTGGATTGTGGTGGCTATTCTTAATTGGGCTGTGGATTGTAGGACCTTTATTCTGCTGGGCTGTGATTGTTTTGTGACCACTAGAGCTGGATTGTACTTTCTTATTGCTGCAAGACCTATACCATGATTATCTTTGGGGCTGCTTATGTAAACCGTTATCTTGCTTGCAACCTCTAAGGTTGAGGTATGACTGAGTCTTGACTGCTGTGTACTGTGGTAATCTCTACAAGCTGAACCATGTTTGTGTTAAGTTTTCTAGAGGGAGTTGTGACTTTTTAGGGTGCCTAATTGTGGTTGGGGTTGAATATCATTGCCACTATCCTATAGAGGTCTTCAATCTTGGTGACTGAGATATATCGTTTGCTATTGTATGTATCTAACCTTAACTTACAACACTCTAACCGACTCTCTCTCAAGGTATGCCATCTGTTCCTTTGTTTATCTTGTCCTTCCAGTGACAAGATCTAACTTCAAAAAGTATCCAAGTATAAGGTAGATCTAAACCAACATTGTTATTTATTCACCTTTTATTCACCTTTTAGACTCCATTAGGCATTGATCACTAACAACCTCGAAAGAGAACATTTTGGTGTTTAGTGTCCTTATAAGGTTAGAAGAGGGCTCTCCCCTAGGAGGCTTAGGTTTCCGAAGCAGTTGGGAGAAGTTGACTAAGGTGATAGTGGTCACTTCATCCTCACATGCTTACCGATGGTTGGACTGCCATTTCAATTAGTAACATATTGGCGTTGTTGTTGAGGACCATTTCAAAATTTGAAGCAGTCGATCCAGAGTCATTTACACCCTGGCAAGAACGACATTCGGTAAGAAAATTGAGGCAAGTCTTTCTTGGTATTTTGAAAATATTATTGTCAAGGACTAATCTTGCAGATCTTACCTGGCGACTCCACAAAGAAGAAGCCCGACAAGTCTTAGCACTTTGGCGTCGTTGCCGGGGACCTCAAATTCATTGAGGTGATTTATTCGGGCAGGTATGACACTTTGAACTTCGCCCATCCCATCAATCAGGTATGCCCTTGTTTTGTTTAGTACTTTGGTAAGATTTGTTTAACTAACGTGGCAGGTCTCTTCTGGTGATTCCAATCTAAGAAAAATATAGAAGTGCTTTTCAAAGACAAGGGAGCTCGACGATATGGCATCTAATTACGAATTGTGGATGGATATATTGGATTTTTCGTGCATTCTGGGATTTCCACTCAAGTATGCCATTCAAGATGGTGGGAAGGCACTTTTCCCATTATTCCAGCAGTATAAGTGCCATGCAACAACACATGTGCAAACATTCATGCAATTCCTTCGGGCAAGCAACATCGAACATGAAGACATCAGAATGAGGCTGTTTCTGCTATCTCTTCACTTAGAAGACAACATGTCTGTCATTGATTGGTATGAGGGTTTTCCTCGCAAAAGTTTCTCTTCATTCATGTAGTTCATCGATGCATTCAGCTTGGATTGGGATTACGGTATCGAAGAGCAGGAAAGGAAGAGCATGATCAACATTATATGGGAAGAGACACTAGGAAGCAGCCAGACACAAGATGATTCAAGCGAAGGAATCAAAGATGATATTCCATTTGAATTTAAAGATCCTGATAATCCGATTGCTACAAAAATGGAAATAGGTTTCGCTCCTCTTGATTTATCAGACTTCCCAAGATATTCAGATGAGTTACAAGAGATATTCTGGCATGCCTTCAAGGGTGACCATGATAATGCCACACATCATTCAGAATGGTTTATGACTTTGGATTCAGAATATGGTATTAAAGAAAAAGAAGATGTTTACATGTAGTCATTTGTCCTTCACCTGGGAGGAAAGGCCCTTGCTTGGTTTGTGGACCTAGATAAAGGAGCGATATCATCCTTTGCAGAATTGGTGGAAACATTCTGTAACCCCTGGGATTTAGAGTGCTGTGACAAATGGTTACATCATGTCAAGCATGCAAGGGACTTGTTCAGTGAGGAAGCCCAAAACAAAGATCAGGTCCAAGCAACCATTGTTCAAGGTCTAATTGACGATATATCTTAAGCACGATAGATGGGAGCTTCCCATGCAGATGAATATGATGATGGTGCCATATATGAAGATCTAGAAGTCATAGTTGAAGAGTCAAAGAACAGAAGGATAGGGTGAGCTCTCCCTCCCAACATACATCGACTTCTTATGACATCTCAAACCTTTGGGAACACAATGATGGAAATTATGAGGACGATGGTTATTGGACATTTATGGGTCCACCTTTTTATGATTCCTCAACACCAGGTAGAATTATCTCCATACGTTGTAGCGAGAAAGAGCAGCTTGATGAAGTTTCTCAGGCAGAGCCAGAATTTAACACTATTTGGGATGGGGAACTTTCAGTCACCTCCAACAGGGATATTGAAGACATAACTTATGAAGGTCCTGTTGAAAGAGATATGATCATTCCTTCTCCTTATGAGGCTAATGACGAAGAATGGCTCAACCCTTTTGCCACCATAATTGAAGATGAAACATCGCCAGACTTTGCAGATAGTTGTCATATGCAGATGGCCCATTATGATGAAGAGTTCAAAGATATGGGACCCCGTATCTCTAGTGATTCTTCCATTATGTCTCCATCATACTCATCCTGTAGCAGGGAAGCATGTTGCACAAAGGATTCTCTTACAAGTATTCAGCATATGATGAGCCTAGGTTATCACTCTCAGTTGTGCTCCTCAAGAAGCATTGAAGAAGTCGTTCAACCCGCTCTACCCTACATCAGTAAGCCCCTAACAATACATCTTAACAAGACTGAGGAAGGTAGGTGGATAGGTATGATTTTCATCCCCCAGTTTCATAATATTTATTGTTTATCCTTTCATTTGAAACATGAAGGTATTAATTATATTGTTGACAATTCCAAAAGTTCAAGGATTATTGGGGTTACTAACACGATTGTGGAAAAGATAAGGAATATACTTGTATGTCCAAAGAATGGCTAATGACGAAGAATGGCTCAACCCTTTTTCCACCATAATTGAAGATGAAACATCGCCAGACTTTACAGATGGTCCATTATGATGAAGAGTTCGAAGATCTGGGACTCCGTATCTCTAGTGATTCTTGCATGATGTCTCCGTCATACTCATCCTGTAGCAGGGAAGCATGTTGCACAAAGGATTCGTTTACAGATATTCAACATATGGTGAGCCTAGGTTATCACTCTCAGTTGTGCTCCTCAAGAAGCATCGAAGAAGTCGTTCAACCCACTCTACCCTACATCGGTAATCCCTTAATGATACATCTCAACAAGACCGAGGAAGGTAGGTGGACATGTATGATTTTCATCCCTCAGTTTCATAATATTTATTGTTTATCCTTTCATTTGAAGCATGAAGGTATGAATTATATTGTTGACAATTTCAAAAGTTCAAGGATTATTGGGGTTACTAACATGATTGTGGAAAAGATAAGGAATATACTTGTATGTCCAAAGAAATGCTTGAGTAAATGCAGAGACAGGTTGCGGCTCACATATGAAGATTTGCGAGGTCCAACTCTACGAATAACCTCCCAAGTTCAGGATTTATGGGGGAGTTTCAGGAATAATTTTTTCTTAGAAGACATGTATGATGAAAGTGTTCCATACATAAGTCCACTAGAAGCATGGATCAACGAAGCTTGTTAAAGCAATGCTTCTGCGTGGCACCAATTTCAAGTATTCCAGGTTCTTAAGAAGGTTCAGTTTCCTGCACTCATCCAAATGAAGATCCTGGTACAAACTCAACATATCATCAATGAGGTATTGTCATGGATTACACTAAAGGACAAAGGTAAGATGTCAGGTATGGATAGCTTACTCAGATGGTAACATTCTTGGTATGATTTCACCTAACCTACTTTGATTCATAGGTTTAGGTTAGGTAGGGTTAGTTGCATTAGACATATTTCTGTGCATTGCATGTCTTTTCGTTGTCTAGTTAGTTTTCATTGTTCTTAGTTTATTTCCCTCATTTTTGTGAACAAGGCACGACTGAACTGTCTGCCCTTAGATGCTTTTAATCCTCTCAGACATTTGATATGTGTGTAGGTCTATAGGTACTAGTAGATTCACAGGTTCTCAAGTACTCTTGGGAAGAGCACTCTTCCTGTAGTTGGAGCCACTGTTACATTGCACCTGTACCCAACGCATCTTCAGGTGTACCCCAGGGGGAGAGGGCCAAATTTTTCGACCAGGAGGGGTGTTATCGAGCAATGGTGGTCATGGTTGGGCCCTTTGGTTATCCTCTAGGGGTAGTATGGCTTAATGGCATTGTTGATTTCCCTTTAGTGGGGATTTTAAACTTGAGGTTGGTGTCTGGGGCCCCTAAGGGTTGACCACTAGGTCACATGGCTCCATATTCAGTTTATGTGCTCTAGTGGCCTTTGCTTCAGTTGTGAGGCATTCGTTTCCCTTCACAACAACTTAGGACATGCTCTTGGCCCTTCAGTTAGTGGATTCCTGCTCTCCTTGGCCTTATCTCCTCAGAGGAAAGCCACCCTCCACGCCAGGCCTTTTCATGCTTTGAGGAGGGCGTTGAGGGATTTTTCAGCATTCTAGGGGTTAGATGGGGTATAACGCCTTCCCTCCAGCTCACTCCAGCCTTTCGTTCGGAGTGATTAGCTTATTTGAGTGTGTTTTGGCACCTAGGGGTGCTAATACCCCAGGTAGCCTACCTCGAGCCTACCTTGAGCCTACCTTAGGCTATATTTTATTATTATTTTCTTTTAATTTTTAGTTAACATTTTATAATTTCAAATTGACTTATTTGAAGGCATGTAGGCCTGGATATTAAAAAGTGAGTGTGAGATCATATAAATAGATCTCCTCACTTTCATTTAAAGACATAACTTATGGGATAAAACACTAAAAGTGAGTGTGAGATCATATAAATAGATCTCCTCACTTTCATTTTAAAGACATAACTTATGGGATAAAACACTATGTTACTTTTCTACCCTTCTAGGGCTCTTTGTATGTGATGCGCACCTCTTGAGGAAGTAATTTTTCTGAGTTTGATGATAAATGCTTGGAGTTTTTTTGTTTCAACGCTCTTGCTAAGGTGATGCTAGATTTGTTTGCTTAACACGTGCACAAGGAGTTATCTAGGGTTTGCATCTTGATCTCTCTTTGCTACTTGTTGATGAATGATGTATATTTATGGATTGAATGGTAGCCTTTAGGGTTGCATTTTGTCTTGGCTAGATCTTTGTCAACTTTAGGCAGCTTGGTTGTGGAAGTACGTCCTTTTAGGAGTACTTCTAGGGTTAGAACTTTAGGGCTCTAGGGGTTGGTTGTAAACCTAGGTTAATCTTCTCTAGAGGCAAGTTATTCACTTCTTAGATGCCCTAGGTTAGGGTAGGATTATGCCAGGGTTTTGTGCTAGGGTTTTGCTCCCTACGCCTCAAACCTCCCTCTTTTCCAAAACCTAGTCAATAGGGTTAGATAGATTGCATTTGCATGTGTAAATTTGTATTCTCATGGTAAAATTAGGGTTATAATTATGTATGCATTTTTATGTCGAAAACCCTAAAAATAAAAAAAAAATATTTTTTTTGGCTTCCCTAAAATTTCGGCCTAGCCTCTAAAGCCCTAAAAATGCTAAGGCGGAATTATAGGAAACCCTAAAAATACACAAATTGCAAAAATCTCAAAATCTCCCCTAAAAAGCCATAAAACAGTCCTAAAATTAGACCTAACTACCCTAGCAACGCTTTGATTACTTCCCAAAGCCCAAACTTGCTACTAGCAATAGTGACCCTTGTTTTCCTTCGTTGCTTTCCAAGCAACCCTTTCTTAACTGTACAGGGCTGCCCTATGCAATCCAAATGTTTGTATAATCACAATAATTAGCCAATCATTTATAATCACAATAATTCACATAAACTATAGAGACAAATAAAACATCCAAATGCAATATGTATACCTGCTCAACCATAAACCCATCTTTGGGATCACCTGTGACTGCGTATGGGCAAACAAAATACACCGGCTGCCTGCTCTACTCATCTGTAAAATGAACCATGACTAAACCAAAATCATCTCAATGGGGATATGCAGGGTCAGTCGTGATAAAGGGGGAAACTGTTGTTGTTGGCTTTAAGTATAATGTACCACTGCTGATTACCTCAATACTGCTCATTACTGTAGAGGGCTGGCTCTAAACTAGAACAAAATATGGTCTACTATATCATGATAGCCCAACTACTATCGATGTGACAACAAATCCATCCCCCACAGCTAGTGCAAAGGACAAGTGACGAGAGCTTGCCTGCCACAAGACTCTGCACACTCCTCGACGACAACCTCCTTGCCACGAGGCTCAACACACACATCTACGCTGCAGTTGTAAGTTGTACGACCCCCATCATGCAACAGTTTGGTATGAAGGCGAAGGACAAAGGTGAGATCAACTTAGAGATTAGCTCAGAGGTTCACATGCTAGAAGGTGGTGGTTTTACAAGTTCTACAAAAATGGATCATAACTGGTGCATGGAAGACCTACTCATAATGAGCCTTGATGTGTGAAGGCATTACGACAATGAAAGGAGACCTTTGTCGTGTTTGAGGAGGCGAGTTGGTTTTATAGTTGGCAGACTCCATGCAAAACCTTTCAATTTGAATGAGTTACTGCTTGCTTTGCTGAACAACAATAATTGGTTGAAAGCGCAGGAGAGAGGGATTATCACTTTGTCCATAAATTTTTTTATGGGAAGAAGCTCCAACAACAAAGGGAAATCACCCATGGCTGACCCTAAAGCCAACGTGAGAGTTGCAATGAGCAACATAGGCAACCATGAACTAACAACAACACGCCCCTTCCCATGTCAAGGGAGAAATTGTGGCCATTGAACACATAATTCAAACCCAGTTTGAGGATTTGCAGTTTATGGAGGACACGAAAAAGTTGGCTAAATGGGTCGTGGACCCTAGGGACCCCAGCTCTCGAATTTCCTTATACCATCGCTCCCTGCATCTTTATTGGTCCATGAAATCTCTTCTAGGCTCCATGATTGCAGACAGAGATAGGGTTATTGTAAACCTCAAGGAAGAGTTGGCACCTATAAAAAAAATGAGGAAGGAAGTCCAAATGTTGCATGATAAGTTCAATATCATGGTTCGTAGGCAGGGAGTGGCCTTCCAAATTCGTAGAGCGGCTCCAGGCAACACCTTGGCAGCTCCTCAAATGATAGCAGACTCAAACGATGAGGCGACCAAGGCCGCTAAGGTTCCTCACACCTGACCCTTTTGTTCTAATTTGCTACCAGTTGTTTTGGTTTTGTCTATGGAAGAATGGCTACGAGATTTTTAGGTTTTGTTTAAAGAAGAATGGCTCTGTTCAAACGGGTTATATCTAGTTTAATTTCTTATATTTTGACAGCACTCTCATTCTCTGTATATAGTTAGCAGCTTCTTAAGATTAGCTTACAGCCTACAAGCCATGTCTTTTAAAAATTGCAGTTTTATAATTGCTTTGTTTGACTTATGAACATGTTGGAACCTGGTAAAACTTTAATTTAGAGCTCAAGGAGGGCCCGTTTTCCACTATGTGGAGTGTCCTCCTAAGCTCAAAATGTACCATTTTTGTACTCTACAGATAATTGAAGGCTTCACTATCTTACTTACAAAAAAATGATATTCAATAACGCCATGTCCATACAATGGAAAATATTAATAGATGTCCAAAATTTCATGGATGAATAGGTATCTCATATACAATATCAGCCTAGACTCCAGACCAAGAGTTGGAAGCATCTACTTTAAAAATTTAACAAAACAGTAAACATTGAAGTCTGATACTAAATAAAACCAATCATATGTAGGCTCTAGCTCTACCTCTTCCAAGTTTAAGTCAATAGCTAAATGATCCAAACTTGTCATCATCATGATACATTTAAATGCGAATTAAATAAACAACTTTAAAGTTTAAACTCTCAATCAATCCTTCATATTCAAATGATTTAGCCTTGGAAAATAAATAAACCAAGCTGAGTCTCGTGTTTCTCAGTGTCTTACCAAGTAATTACCTATTGTAAAGCCGAAGATTGTAATAGACAAAAATAAGACCATTTAAGTGCTTTTGTGTAAATTGGTTGCACTTCTTGGAATGTGTTTTCTCAAACATGCTCTAGTTGCACTTGCAACCTGAGGTGTTGCAGGTATGATTTAAATTTCTCATGGCAAATCTCTTAAGATCGAGCGTATCACTACTAAAGTTTTTCCACCAAAGACCTAGCAAGTGGCAAGGGTTCAAGAGTCAAGATTGAAGAGAATAAAAACTTAAAAAAATTTACATGAGAAAATTTAATAAAACACTTTACAAACAAAATAAAGAAAATTTAATGATTTTTTATCAAACCTTCAAGGGTACCTAGCAATGTTTTAGTCCTTTCACTTATATGACTAGTATAAGCAAACCGTTTTGCAAGCATTCTATAATCTTGAACCTAGGTATTTACACAACTTTGGGTATCTGGATCAAGGATGCACCTTTCAATGCATATCATATGCCCTCTACCAATAGCCCCATGCTCATTAAATGTGGTCTTATCATAAAAATATGTTGGGTTTAAAAGGTACCCAACAACATGTAAGGGGGAATGCAATTACCTATCCCATTGCTCATTAATATTATCCCTAAGAGGCATATACTTGCCCTCCTCATCCATATATCTTCTTTTGATTGACTCATTGGCAAGATCCATCACCTCATAAATATAACGCATAGTGGGTTTTGTTTTCATATTTATAGTAGTTGGAGTTACCATGATAGAACAGACCATATTTTGTTCCAGTGCAGTGCTAGTCCTTTATAGTGATGAGCAGTTTTCTAGTGATCAGTGGTGGTAGAGTATTTTGTTGATCTAGCCAAAGCCTACTGAGCAAGACAACAATACCCCTCATCAGGGCTTAGCCCAGCATGACCCCATTGAGATGATTTTGGTTTAGCAATGGTTCACTTATCAGAGTAGCAGAGCAAGCAACTGGTATAGTTTCCTTGCCCCCTTGCAGTCGGAGGTGTTTCTCATGGTTACAGTTAGAGACAAGTGTATGGCTGAGCATGTATACATATTGCATTTGGATGTTTTATTTGACTCTATAGTTTATGTTGATTACTGTGATTATACATGATTGGCTAATAGTGGTGTTGAGTTATATACTGGTTGCTATTGAAACTTGTGTCATGAGTAGTCAGATAGTCTCTAGTGTAAAGCCATTATATATGCTCACTAGTATTGCCTACCTCACACAGACTTACCCTTATCCCTGTTATGTTGGTATTAATTTTTACTTTTCTCTGTACATCCCTCTACCTCCATTTTTTATACTTTCCCTAACTTTGACCTGAACTTGTAAACTCAAAGACTCTCCCCCACTTAGACCTCTATGTTGGATGGATGCCATGTCATCTTTGTCTCAACCCTGAAGTGTGAAAGTGTTTCCATTAGTCCTCCAAGCTAGTAGTCCCATGTTAAAGTGAAATGCCTGCCCTTGGTGAAAGCTGCAAATATTTATGCTTCTAAGCATAGGCAATACCGTAAGAAGGCCAATAAATGAAATGCATTGGAACGCATGAATGCCATATTTAAAGGATGCATGGTCAACTGTAATTAGCCGTGTTATTAAGCACTTGGCCTAAATAAATGAAACTAATAAAAGTCTTCTTGAAACTAGTCAGTGGCCAATGGATGAGCACTCATCTTTTGTATGATGCAAGGACATTTGCCCCTACAAGGAAACATGGTGGTAACTCCATCGCACCTATGGACGATAGTGGGCAATAGTGGTAAGACCGAGTCATTATTTGGGGCCCACAAGGCTATCTAGGGCACCCGCTGTTGGAGGATGGCTAGTGAAAGGAAAACTATCTTGAAATTTGAAAGTCGTGCAAATTAAGGATGCTTGCTAGAATCAAATAGAGGCATCCTAAACACTTTATCCATGTGTGCGACACCCCCTTCCCCTATTGTTCTCTATCATGCATACGTCTGAGTGGATTCCTGTGTCCTTTTTCTCTAAGAGATCATGAAGCCAAGGTCAACAAGTCAATTACCCCTAGCCTAACGTTGTTTCATCAATTCCACCCATCCAAGCAGTTTGGTTAAGTATGTAAGTGAGCATATATAGGGGGCTTCACAAAGGATTTGATGATTACTTTGACTTGAGCTGTATTATTATGTGATCTTTGGTTACCACTGTTATGCTTGGCATGTTTTAGTCTGGTTATTAACATAAACTTGTGAGCATTATTCATCCCTTGTGCTTACAAGATTATTCAGATTTTTGCTCAGCATTTAGTTTGAGTATTTTTACTTGATCAAACCTAGTTTGATCCAGTCAACACGGTTCTCGAGCTAGTTCGATTGCAGTGCTCGAGATTGTACATTTGTCACCCAGATGTATCCAGTGCACCATTTCCATATTTAGTTGATGATTATTAGCCATTTTACAACATTATCATGGTTTATTATTATTGTTATGGCCATATTTTATTATTGGATGTGGTGTTGGCTTCTAAGTGCATCTGTGGATGGATCTATGTGGTATTTATTGTCATTATTAGTGTTTTTGAGGTTTCTGATTTGTTTGGTGCACTCGAATGATGATTTTGGACAAAGGAAAAAGACTTATTGGCATTTGTATCCTACAACATGATGAACCAACATTTTATTCCCTTTAAAAATGACCATGGATACTCTAGAAAAATCGATTTGTCTAGTGTGGGCTAAGAAATGACTTGGGGATGATATTTTATGATGTGATGAGGTTCTTCATACATCTTCCATATATTATATCTTCATAGAGGAGGATTTCATATGTTATATCTTTGTCCTAGGGAGGACATCTTCCTTTGGAGGGCGCACTTCACCATGGTTCAGCATGTATTGTCATGTTGTATCTTATGTTATTGTACTAAGGGGAACCTAGGGTGATTTAAGCCTCTAAGGAAACCCCTTCATCATGTACCACATATTATATCTTGTTATTATGATGTATCTCATTGTACTTGGGCGCTAGAGGCAAATGTGTGCCCCCCTCTTGTGAGTTATCCATGTTTTATGTAAAAATTAGATCTCCATTGTTGATGATCTTATAATGTCAACCATTGGATGGAGTTGGTTAGAATGTAGACATCACCCTTCTCCTATTTAAGAGAGATGATCCTCTCATTGTATCCCATCGAGACTTTGGCTCTTGAAGAGATTTGAAAATAGAAAAACCATTTGTTGTGCAAATCTTGTGATCTTATAGTAGAGTTTGAGTATTTTGAATGAAAACTGTCTCTCGGGGAACATTGCAAGTGGACCTTGGTTTTCTCTAGCAAAATTGTGGTGAGTTTAACTTGTGGCAGGGAGGACGATTTGGAGGAAAGTGCAATAGCATGGGAACCTCTTTCCTTTCTTTCAAATAGTTGGAAACATGGAGTGATCTTTGATTGTGCATTTTGTCACCCTAGTCATTTTCTTCCTTTGTATCTTTGCTTACAAATTTCATCTTCTTGCGAATAAAATTAATTGATTTTTGATTATTTGTTCTCGCAGGAGGGTAAACGTTGAGCAAGATGGGCATTCATATCTCTTTCGATTGTGAAGCGTTGGAGGAAAAACATCATATTCTTGGCATCTCTTTAGTTCCAGGTGAATCAACAAATCTTTTCTCTTGTTTTTTCTATTTAATCTATCCCGGGCATAAATAAAATTCATTTAAAACCCTAAGCTAAAACTTATAAAATTTTTCCCACTCGAAATACTTAGAAGTTTGACGTTTTGTATTTGGGTTGTTCTGGTACTGCCCTAGGCTACAAAAATGCCCCCTAGGCGTCATCGTTAGAGACTCCATTCCCAACTTGCAAGGCACTGGCTCCCTTTCAGGCTCATGCACTACCTGGGTCATAGGTCAATTTTCTGGTTTTTCACCCGCTTTTGCTTGTGATCTGTCTCTGTCAAATCATCTGTCAATTAAGGAATTATTCAAGGTCTTAGCAAGCTTCAAGTTCACATTATTTAATTATCTTGGGCATTTCATCGATTTTTAGTTCAAATCTCTGTAGGGTAGTGGCTTAATCACCCAATATCTACCACCTTCAACCTAGATCATTGTAACCAATCAAGGTAGTAAGAAACCGACTATTTGGGATCATTTCAAACTATATTAAACATTATCCCTTCAATAATATCTAGGGTTTGTAGACAAGATCTCTTTGTATTTATCATCCATATTTTTGAGTGAGCTTCTTGTCTTTCAACTAGTTTCTCTAGGATAGTAAGGGTCTCCCCCCTTGCTATGTTATAGCATAATGTGATAAAAATCCCTTTCAACATGACAACCATCTTATCTAGTGGTAATTTAAATCCCTTTCGACATGACAACCATCTTATCTAGTGGTGATTGAAATTCTCGAAGTGTCACCAATTTACTTGTCGTTCTCTGTATCATTTTGGATAGGATACCTTTAGTTGACAACTACAATCTAAGTGATCACATTTTTACCATATTAAACAATATCCCTTCAGTAAAGCCTCTCCTGCTATTTAATCCTCAAAATCTAGGGTTTGTAGACAAGGTCTTTTTATATTCATCATCCATACTTTTGAGTGAGCTTCTTGTCTTTCAACTAGTCTCTCTAGGCTAGTAAGGGTCTCCCCCTTTACTGTCTTATAGCATAAAGTGACTGTTATCACTCCAGGGAACTCCTCTAGGTTGCAGCTTGAGGATGCCTGGTAATTTAAATGTTTTTATGGTTTTCTAAGTGGATTAAGTCAGGTGACCTATAAGACCTCACACTCTCAAGACATGCATGAAACTCAATCAGGGATAAGGCTTCTAATTACCACTGTTCAGAGGTTGACAATATGGTGCAGAGATGGAGAACTTATCATGTTGGCAGATTCATACATAAAACAAATATATATAAATGGTTAATCATGACAAGGAAAGCACTTATAATTCAAATCATCAATATGCCAATAGGATGACAGCTATCAGACATCAATTAACCTGAATAACACATTCAAGCATAAGCACATAATAGACAGAAAATGGAAGTTGAACCTATGATAACAAAAGAGCTTATATTAGGTCATGAGCAATATGAGAAGCTTGACAATAACAATGGTCTACAAGTCCCCGAAGTCGAACCCTTTCAATAAAATAAGTCTTAGGGTTTATAGCCTTTACAAAAATATTCAGATCCTGTAAAATTGGATCAGATTTACTAAAAATAGACAAAATAATTGTTTTTGCATAATTAGGTCAAAAAACCCTAATTTAACTACTAGTCTAACTAATTGTAGAATTCGTTCACTGTTTGAACCTTCTGATAACTAAAATAAGTACTGGAAATAACTGCCACTGGTCCTCTGCTGGTTAAGTCATTGTTTCACTTTAGATAGTTAAGTGTTGGTGACCTTTTCTTCCTTTATGTCACAGCAAAACTGAAGCATACCATCCCTAATGTTTTCTTCAGCGTCCTTCACTTTATACTTTGTCCCAGAGCTATTCATGTTCGCCCAAAACTGGTCCTTCGTGTCAAAATTCGATCTTATGCCTCCTCCTGCTTTCGGTGGTTAAGAGGCCAAAATATCGGAACTGTTAGCTGCCGAAAGTGGTGCTTTCGGTGGCTAATGAATTGCCTCAGCGTCTGCCTAAGCCACCGAAAGCCCTGTTCTTCAAAAATTCTTAAGCCACCTCCAAAATTGTTCTTTCAAGTTTGTCTGCTTGTCGTTCTTATTCAGTAGGCTCTATGTTAAGAAGGTTGACAGCAACCTGGCTTGATTATGGACGCTGAAGGCACCTTGCAGCTTTAGCTAGGGTTTCCAATGTGAGGTGAGTGCTAGGGTTTAGCTTGGCCTCCTTCATCTATAGTCTCTGAAGCCTAATCATTCTATATAGCCTTGTGTTGTCTTTCAGGTATCTTTTATTTAGTCTTTTTAGGAAAACATACATTTCTTTCAGCTCTAGGTAAGAGTTTATGCAGCAGCTTGTTTCTACTGGTCAATGTAGCATTGTTTTTCTTTATCTCCCTTTCTAAAATATCCATCTCACAGACTTGCCTCAGCAACTGATTTATCTTTTGAGTCTTGGGCTTGCTAGAGGAAGCCTTCTCTACTGGTTCATCTTGCTCTTTTGGTGTAGGTGATGGGAGTTCTTCAATCTCTGCTACAACTTGCAATGTTAGGTCTGTACCTTCCTCTTTTTCCTTTTCTAAATCTGAGTAGGGCAGGTTCAAGATGTTCCCACTGTGTGTTGTAATTTCTTGGCCCTTTTCACTGAAATCCAAGTTTCTTTTGACCTTCTTGGCTTTGGAAGAGGAAGGAGACTATTTTGCTGTTGCTGGGGATATAGCCCTTCTCTTCCTTTTCCCGCTCCTTGGTGTGCTAGACTTTTTAGCAGGAGACTTCCCCTTTTCTTCTGGCTGCAGGCCTGTTTCAAAACCATTCCAAAATAAGAAATAAGCTCATGCCATATTTTTTCTCTTCAACAATTCTTGGATCAGGAGTTGGATAAGACCATGATGTGACAGTCTGCCAACAATCTTGGTTGGCTGAGCCTTCACCTAGTGTGCCATTTTTGCCAAGCTCCTGTGCAAGTAGAAAGGTAAATTAGAAGCCTTATCCTTGATTGAGTTTCATGCATGTCTTGAGAGTGTGAGGTCCTATAGGTCACCTGACTTGATCCACTTAGAAAACCATAAAAACATTTAAGTTATCAAGCATCCTCGAGCTGCAACCTAGAGGAGTTTCCTGGAGTGATAACAGTGACAAAAATCCCTTTTGACGTGACAACCATCTTATCTAGTGGTGATTGGGATTCTTGAAGGGTCACTGGTTTAATTGTCGTGCCCTCTATCCTCTTGGATAGGATACCTTTAGTTGATAACTACAATTTGAGTGATAAGAGGCTTTATTAAAAATAAATATCAATGAACACTATTTAAAAAAAGAATTCAAAATGTGTATTTTTATTTTTTTCTATTTACCGTTATTTTTGGTAAAAGATACTTCTTATATGTACAGAAAATATTTACATTTACAAAAACAAACAAAAGAAAAACATAAGGGTATATACAATGACGTTCATATACTCTTCCTTAGAGCAATTAAAATGACTATAAGATCAGATTAAAAGATCTGGTTTAACAATTTGGCATCTTTAATCAACAATGCTCATTTTTTTCTACGAGTTGCATAATTGACAAAAAAACAACCTTAGAACTTACCTCATTTTCAAAAACATATTTGCAGCGGAGTTTCTGGAGAACATGCAAAGAATAAACTTTCAAATAGTGCCAAATACCAAACAAGGACTTTTGAATCATTGATCCAAAATCACTTCACAAAATTGTTTGCTAATGCAAATGTCCCTATAGTGTGCTTGCTAACTGAGAGTGAACTAGATCCCAACAAGATCTTGAAAAGGGACATTCTCATAAATTGTGCTTCAGTGATTCCAACTTTCAGCAAAAAGGGCAAAGGCCATTAGAACGACCACTTTTGGCTAACGAGATTTGGAAGGAAGGCCGTGATAGATCACCAACCAAGCAAAATTCCGGAGTTTGTAAGAAACACTCATCAACTAGACACCATGCAACCTATGAATCCAACGACTCTCAACATTTGTTGAAACCTGTATGCCATTAAGAATAGGACCTAACACATCTTGCTGATGTAGAATAGAGTAGAGCTTACAAGAATCATAATGGGTCAAAGGATGTCCACAACTCACTATAAAAGACTAGTTATATCACCATTCATTTTGAAAAGACCCTCTTGAGGTATGAGCCCTATGATCTCCATAAAAGTGGGCTGATCGACTGAAGACAATGCAAAATTTCTTGCCATTGAATGCCAATCTTTCTAATTGCATGCGCTAGACTCCCATAGATCTCTCTAGAAAAAAATATTCTTTCTACTTAGTCTCCATTCTTGAAAGCGTGGAAGATTAGATATACAAGTACTTTCCTGCTTCAAACTCCAAATTGGTCTCTTGGACAAATACCATCTCAATTTGCTGCCTGACTTCTGTCAATGCACCAAACCTACCACCCTTTTCCAAGCTGCCCTAATACTTTGGAAAATGAAGGACCATGAAATCTGAAATTATGAGGAGTGGATATGATATCACAAAGGCCAAATGGACCCTAACTTTGCCAACATGTTGGGATAAAATTAATCTATCCTGCATCAAAGTCTGCCAAGTAAATGATATGTCCAAGCATCTAATTACCCATTTAGAAACCAAAATGCTTCCCTAGGGATGTGCCCTCTAGGCATCTAACTACCCACTAAGTAGCCAAAATGTTGCCATGGGTTGCAACAATAATAATACCAAACCCCCTTCATCCTTGGGCATGATGCAAACATACGAAGTAGCCAAGGGGAGACTATGAGCCCCACCATACTTGTACCACAAATATGAACTCAAAATCTGCTCGAATTGTTTCAGTTGAGTCTTGTTGGGGAGACAACATGATACATAGTAAATATGGTAGGCCCGAAGAATCTTGCTTACCACTGCCAGCTTACCTGCAAGGGATATCCTTTTTTTGTCGAAAAAGTAACGTACACTACAATTTCTCTAGGCACCAATCCCACATAGCAGCCAGAGAGAGAACAACACCAAAAGGAATACCAAGATAACTCATGATAACACTCCTCTAGACAAAGCTCTTGGAAGTTGGAATCCAATTAGGCAAATCCCCAAGACCAATTAGCCAGTAATCAATTTTGTGTTCACTAACAATAGTCCTTGATGCCTCACAAAACATTGAAAGACAATCCCTATTAGTAGAGACTAACTTTGCATCAACAGTTATAGATAAAAGAGAGTAATCTGCAAAATGGTTGTTAACCATCTCATACCCCCTGGGAGAGAAATACCTCTAAGTCGGTCCTACAAACAGGTCACATCCAACATATATCCAAGAGCATCAACCATCAGTACATAAAGATAAGGGGCTAGAGGACACCCTTTCTTTATAGACCTATGTAGGTGGATGCAGGGAGACAATACATTATTAATTGAAACACAAGATGAGGCACATGAAAACATGGTGCTAATCATATTGATAAAACCTGGAAAAAATCCCAAGCACTTCAACATATTAGAAATAAATGTCTAGTCAATATTAACATATGCTTTACTGAAGTCAATCTTCAAAAAGTAGGCTTGTTGGTTGGACTCCTTGGTCCATTCCATGGCTTCCTAGGATAACAAAACTGTATCCAAAATAAACTGTCCTTGTACAAAGCTTGTCTATTCTTGACTATTAATTTTTTGGGCCACATATCCAACTCTCATAAGTAATGCCTTGGCCACAATTTTATAGGCAATGCTCAATAAAGTTATTGGATGCCATCCACCAATAGACTCCTTGGCAAAGTTCCTTGGAATAAGCTCGATCAAGCCTTAGTTAAGTGATTTTGAAAGATTCTCGATAGAAAATACCTTATGAGAAAGACTACAAAAATCCTCTCCCATCATGTCCTACTTCACCTTGTAAAACTCACAAGGTAGACCATCAATACTTGGGGATTTCCCATTTTGCATTGAAGAGAGCAACACAAAACTCTTCCTTCATAAGATTGTGTCCAACCTATCCCTGTTTCCAATTGAAATTTTATGAGGAATTACTCTATAACAAACTTCCCTAGTGGTCACAATCGAGCTGGCAAAGAGTAGGATGAAAAAAACATTTTTAAAGCGATCACTAAACATACCTCTGATTTTTGTTGAGTCTTGAAGAGTTCCATCAACATACTGAAGAAAAAGAACCCTATCAGATACCACTTTCTTCTTCAGGATGTTAAAGAAGAACTTGGATCCCTCATCCCCCTCTTGAATCCATTGCAAATGGGCATGAACTTGAGCCCTTTTGGTCATATACTCTTCCTCCTTTATCTCAAGCCACGATGCATCCTCTTGAAGACTTAGGTTATGCAAGTCTTCCTCCAAAAGAATATGCACCTCCTCTAGCTGTTGCTTGGCTTCCTGTAGTTCTCTTTGGTGCTTCTGTACGATCATGAAGCCCCATACCCTCATAAATTTCACAATGCGACAAATAGTTGTCTCCCACCACAACAATCAACATTTGTTCCCATCGAAGGCAGGGATTTGTGAACAAGATTTCAAACACTATGCATCGGTGCATTGAAGTCTAGAGATTCCAGATGGGAGATGTTAAGATTGAATAGGGATGAAGGTTTGGAGTCCACCACATGCCCCACCAGGAGGGAGGTTATAATGGAAAGGTGAGATGAACTTAATTTTCAATCAACACATCAATCGAAAGCATATTGCCAAATAAGAAGATATTGTCCCTTGGGCCATAAATTGATCCAACCTGACTTAGAACCTTATCTACAACTGGACCATGTAAACCAACCCCCATAGCGCAACCCTTTCTTTTCATTATTTGGGTCAAAGTTGAAGAGATGCTTTATAGCTAGACCAAGCATGCTTGTCTTAGCCACTTATCATAGAACCAACCCCTCCTCCTTAGTCACCATCCCATTCAACCGTGTTAAAGTCTTTGTGAATAATCCATTCCACATTTGGGAGAGCAGTTTCCATCCATGTCCATAAGTGAGTACGTGTAGAGTTGAGTGTTGGAGCATGCGCCAAACAAAAACCAAGTAGTTTCTCTTGAAACAACATGGTAATCCACACACAACGATTGCTTGGGTGACTTCCAAAGGTTGTAACAAAATTCTATAGATAAGGTGAAGTGGCTTACACCACTCCTCTTCCTTGGTCATGATTCATAGCCCAGAAGGGGCCATTTTAAACAACTCATGCATCTGCAAAGCTCAAATCTAACTGACTTGACCTCTTGCAAAAAAACCATCTTTGGCTTAACTTTTTGAAGAACTCCTCGAACAACCTATTTCCTTGGGATCATCATCCCTTTAACATTCTAAGAGAAAAGAGAGAGCTTCATTCAAGGAACAGTGGATTGGCTAAAGTGCAAAACTTTTTATTCATTGCTATGGCCCCCAAAGAAGATACACCCCTTAGGTGAGTGGGTAATTGCCTCCTTGAAG
Source organism: Pseudotsuga menziesii (assembly GCA_001517045.1). NCBI lineage: Eukaryota > Viridiplantae > Streptophyta > Pinopsida > Pinales > Pinaceae > Pseudotsuga > Pseudotsuga menziesii. Next base: position 19,271 of record LPNX011113557.1, on the reverse strand, counting down.
GACTTCTCTCAAAAGTAGGCGACAAAGCCCCCTTGCACTTATGAGATTTAACTTGCCATACCTCATCAACATCCATACTCTAGACCGAAACACTACCACCTACTGAAGTTGTTTGCATGATCTGGTTCGGGGGGTTAGCTATAGGTCCTCTATGTTGAAATATTGTAACTTCGAAGAATATTCTATATGTATCTTTTTGTGGTCCCCGATGGTCCTACTGGGAGAACCACTTGTATTACATTGTACCCCGATGCTCCTAATCGGAAGAACTAATAAGAGTCATGAGGTAGTCCCCTCTAATTGTAAAGGTGGGTCATTAGCACCCCAATGTGGTTACTTGAGCCTACATGTGTAACTCGAGCCTACATGTCAAATGAGTTAATTTAAGTGAATGGATGAATATAAATAGAGGTGTAGTGCTCCTCATTTGAGTCACACACACTCACTTGAGTAGCGCACTTGTAGAGGAGAGCAGTAGCTGGAGAAGGAGGAGGATCAGGTTTTTGATCTCCTTGTTGGTTTTACCTTTTTACCTTTTTGGGGCATCTATATTGAGGAAACTTTTGCTGGGTTTTTCCCTTTAGGGTTTTCCCAGGATAAATCTGTGTTGTTCTTGTGATACTGTTTCTTTCAGTGATCCTGTTTATATGCTTTTGTTATAAAAAATGAAATGATATACTGATGTTTTAGCTAAGCATATGAAAATTCAACACTCTAGAATTGCTTGGAGATGACTGCTGCATTGAACCTCCAAAACCTTTTGAAACCTTTTGAGACACAACTCTATCCAACCTAGTACCACAATCAATCATCGAAGGAGGAATTGACCCTCGAATAGGAACCTGAGAGGTGCCATTCTTGGTAGCCTAGGTTGTGCTAATTGAGGAACCCTCCTTTCCAACTTGAGCCAATGACGCTGAAACACCTACATCACTTGAAGATGGAGGGGCTCTTGTAGGAGGATTCTAGTGGTGATAATCCCAAATGAGATTATCTATGTTTGGTAGGCAAAATAGGTATTAGGAAAATAAAAATATGAAACCTTTCGTTGTCAGACTCCATCTATAGTCATCACTGAAATAAATGGAGGTAGCTTCTTCTTCAAATCGACCTCTACACACACTATCGGATTGAGGCAAAAATAATACTGCCTACCATTTGGGATGATAACTTTGGCGAACTAGTTGGTGGGCAGATCTATAAAAGGCCTCATTAACAAGAAGTGTAGGAACTCAAGCGAAAAGGGTAATGGGATTGACCTCTATCATCTAGGTTAAAGTTAGATTTCCAAGATTGCACATAAGCTAAGGAACCTTTAATATGCCATGCATCGTATTAATCAATAATAGAACTTGCCAAGCTGTTGACAACTATATTTATATCCCAAACCAACCCCCTTTGCCTCCCAGTTCAACACACCATTTGTTGAAGACCACCTTATCTAACATGCGATGAAGGAAATACAAGATCGCCCCACAATGTTCTAGATTCTATATCCCTTCTACCTATTCCTTGTTACTAGCCATTAAAAATTTGAAATCCCCTTCGTTGGCATCTAAATTGTGGTGAAAGGAAGGAATCTCAACTTTTTCAGCTATCAGGGTATGAGAAGTAGGTGTATTCAAAAAAGGTATCTCACCATTCCCGATCAACAACTTCCCATCAATATTGAGAGTGTTTGATTGAGCTTCAACAAATTTAACTTCCCCCTTTGTTGTTGTGGCAAAACCACTCATGAGTAGAGTTCTACACCAAAGGTGTGAACAAACAAATCTATAAGCTTTTATAGCTTTACATGAAGAAAAACAACTCAACAAACATGGAGAGAATAGCTCACCCATTCTTAGAAATGAGCAACTAGATACATTAATAGAACTAAGAGATAGGGATAAGATCCCAATTGCTCCATGAGAAAAGTATACAATCCTCTCCAAACAATGGCATCCACTTAAACAAATCATACCCACTAAAACGTAGATCACATATCAACGATCAATGAAGTATATTCTCTACTTATTTTAAGGGAAAACACATTGGAATCCATTGGGACAAATCAGCCACCAATCATAGGTCCTCCTATGTATCACACCCATTGAAATATAGTAGATCACATATCAATAATCAATGAAGTAGATCCTCCACCTATCATAGGTAATAAAACATTAGCATCTACTAGAACAAATCTACCACCTATCATAGGTCCTACCGAGCATCACACCTGCATATGATAAATGTGTATAGATCATCAATGAAGTAGGTCTATCAACTATCATAAAACAAACTATCATCCCATGAAATAAATTGACCACTTATCATAGGTCCTCCTAAGCATCTCACCTACTGAATATAATTCTTGGCATCCATAATGAATTGGAACAAACTTGTATCACTAGAATAAATCAACTGCCAATCGTAGGTCCTCCTATGCATCACAACCATTGAAAATAAACCCATACCGATCGAAATGCAAGTATATCTACCACCTATGATAGGTGGGAACACACTATGGTGTTGGTGTTGCATCACCAACATGTACCAAAAGGCACGTACTCAATGGTTGTGCAACTTAAGTATTGAATCAAATGATAGGAAGGAAAATGAAAAAACCCAACACCATTCTACATTATTCCATACAATGAAGAATAAACAAATCTAAGGCTAAAAATAAAGCAAAGCATAGAGAAAATAATAAGTTTTGTATTAATAAAAAGAATGGAGATTAAAATACAACAAAGTTGATGTTGATTGTAGAGGACGAGGTCTTTGGAACCAACCCAAAGGAGGGTTCTTTTCCTCTAGTGTTCCACTCCAAACCAAATGATGTATGGAATCCAAGGATGGAAATAAAAGGACTAAATATGAACTTTCTCTCCTTGTATGCAGTTTAGTAACATAACCTTACTTTTGGTGAGTGATCTCCCAACTCTTCTTCACCTTCAATTTTGTTGTTTTTCTCTCTTGTCATTTTTTTGTATGTGTAACCCTGCAAACTTAGTTTCTCGTACTATTCTCGTTTCTTGTTCTGTTTCATGTTTCTCATTTCTAGTAACATAGACTAAGCTTATGCAAGTCACACACAAGTGAAGCACTCCACTCCTAGAGTACAAGTGTCAAGATTCAGTGATGACGTGCACAATAGTGACCCAAGGTGATGTACCTATGCAAGGCAAGTACACACCACTCCATCCCAAGCCTCCATGGATTCCATCCATCCTCCAAAGCTAAGTACTCCACCGGGGAAACTACCCCTTGCAAGAACGTTGTTAAAGCCCTAGGCATCCTCAAACCATCTCCAATCCTTCAAACAGGAAACCAAGCTGCCACATGCCATATAGAGCTTGTAGCCCTCCTACACAATGCACAACACTCATATCATGTGGGGCATTCTTCCACTAGATGAATCCTCCATATGGCCATCGTGCGGGGTGTCCACCATCCATGCAAGCGATCTCCAACACCCTAGGGAAGAACATTGAGCCAATGATCATTTGAGATTTGGCATTCTCTGAGTAGGATATCACAACTGTGCATCTCCATCATGGACTATGTCTCATGCTACGATCCATCTTTGACCATCCAGGGGTTGAACATACACCATCTACCCCCATCTCATGAAGCACCTCAAACATGGTGTAAACCTAAGTCACCTGACACGGGGACACGAGACACGAAGGACACGAAAATACGAGAGTCCGACACGGACACGGTGACCCCCGGAATCAGGACACGTAGGATACGTTTTATATACATATATATTTTTTTAAAAATATATATTAAAATTTAAAAATATAGACATATAGATCCAAAAATATTTAGAAACTAGAACATTTGCAAATATTCAATAGAAATTAGAATAAAAACACATTAATGATTAGTAATTACACATTTGTCATTCATAAGTCACGATTCACAACACATTTGTCATTCACAAATCACAATGAGACACATAGATGCATGTCGGAACCATATTTCTCATTAAGTCATCAAAATCAAAATGTATACAATATACATATATGTTGGAATGCCACTGGGCATTGGCAAATGCCAAATAGACTAAAGTCTAATAGTAAATACAAAAAGGGGTGGATCAAGATGGGAGAATCCCATATGTCAGACTGTCAGTAGTCCTCCTCCATGCCTGAATCAACATCAACATACTCATCACTGCCCCTGCGCCTGCCCTGATCCTCATCCTCGTCCCACTCCTCCTCCTCTCTGCCCATCTGATGATCTGCATCTATTGTTGTGGAGGATGACCCCTCCATACGATCACTTACACTAAAAAGTGACCGGCTCTAGCACTGGATCATTAAGATCCATGTTGGCTAATGCCAACTCAATACTGCTGTCCAAACTCATATCATCAGGAAAGACATCCCACATCTTCTGTCTTTCCCTTCACTCACTTCTCCCTCTTCCTGTAAATAAGACGAAGGTTGGAGTGCACATACACCATTGACTCTGCCCTGGACTGCTCAAGCCTGCTCTTCTTCACACTGTACAAGTTCCCATATGTGCTCCAATTCCTCTCACAACAAGAGGATGATGTAACTTGAGAGATGATCCTCAAGGCTAAATTCTGTAAAATAGGGGATGTTGCCCCATGAGTTTCCCACCAACCATAGGGTTTCTTACCCCCCCTATCTCTAAGCACATCATATCCTCCAAATCTCCCAGTGCCAGTGGAAAAATCTACAAAGCCCTCCTCCGCCTCCTCAAGCATGTCGCTATTTTGAAATAGCCGTCTAAGTGCTATCTTCCTCCCATGTGCAATCTCTGCATCCATGTGAGGAGGGACTTTGTGTGAGACCCCCGATCCACCAGTGAGCCACTCCTGAGTGTAGAACTTGGGGTTCAAGGAGTGGGCCAAGCAATGCAAAGGTGTGCAATTCTTATCCCACCTGGAGATAAGAATATCCCGAATAATGGTCCATAAGTTCTCTGCAGATGTCCCATACTCGGGACACTCATTCTCAATGACAATGGAC
>LPNX011113557.1:0-13522 GCA_001517045.1 Pseudotsuga menziesii | reverse complement strand
TGAAGAAATCCCACAAGAAGGAAGGGCCAACAAATGGCCCTTAACCCGGAAATATGTGCTCATGAACTCATGGTTGCAAAAATTGCATCTCCAAGACACACTGCCTCCCCCACCAAGCTTTGCCTCGGGCCCATCTTTCCTTGTCACATACTTCCACAAAGGGTATTTTTTTTCTTGGGCTTGTTGTCTTGCTAAAACAGGGTTATATGGAGCATGAGCTCCACTAGCAGCCGATGGAGCACTTGACGGAGGAGGAGAACCGGTTGTGCTTGGTGGAATAGGAGGGGAGGCCCTAGATGGTGCATTTCTCCCTTTGCTTTGACCCCTACCTCCTGCCCTAGCTGATTGAGACATTCCTTTTCTTGTGTGATGGTTGAGCTTGCAATCCTCTCCACAAATCCACCGGAATGCACTTGGAACCACTTGGAAACAATGGATAGCCTTCAAATCTCCTTCAAAACTCCTTCACCTGCACATAAAACTCACTCTTAATCAATTGTTTCCTTTCAAATGACAAAAAGAAAGACAAAAAATTGAATTTAAGCAAACCCGGCTGTCTTTTTCCGCCGGTCACGTGTCCTGTTTTCGGGATTCGTGTCCTATTTTCGGGACATGCTGCATTTTCATGTCCGATTCGATTTTTTAACGTGTCCTGTTTTCGGATTCGTCTGGAAGACGAATCGGGCACGTGTCCGACTCGAATCGTGTCCGATTCGATTCCCACGGGACACGGGGGGCCTCCAGGACGAATCCAGTTTCATAGGTGTAAACACATTCATAGTATTTGGAAAGTCCAACATAAGGACATATGATTGCTTTATCACAAAGCTGGTAGAGGTCAAATTCTTCAAACTCTACCTAGGAAAACCATTAGAAAACTTTAGCCACCAAATCCTTTTAGCTAGGTATCAATACCAACCAAATCTAGTCACTCCACCAAAGATCCTCAACATGCTAGCATCAACACTGGTAAGTCCAGGGCATATACAACAAGATTGTATCACATAAGCTCCCCACACTAACATTGTTGTCTTCCTTGGGGTTTGCAAACCCTAGCCATGTTGTATCACACAAGTGCATGGCATGACTACTCTAGTGCTAAGCTCCAACTCTATATGTCCATCTTAGTGTGAGTCTTCAAATTCTAGGTTTTCAACTCTTCCATTAACACAAGCAACAAGGCTTCCATTGAACATCAAGAATACACTAATGGAGTCTTCTTCCAAACAAGGCATCACACTAAGCTCAAGACTCATCAAACGAGTCTCTCCATGATCTTTCCCTAGTCTCACATCCCATAAGAATAATGCTCCAAAATCATGCAAGGCATCAGCTCCTCTCTCCTTGTCTTCTACTAGGGTAGAAACCCTAGTGCTACAACAAGACTAAGTTACCAGGATACGGATACGGATTCGCTAGATTTTTTAAAATCCAAAATCCAGATACGGCGGGGAAACGACAAGTACAATTAAATATAAAAATATTTTTATAATAAATAGAAAAGTAGAATGAAGAAACAAAACTATTTAGGAAACACAAGAGTAGAACTATAAGTTATTGCCAAAAGAGAGAGTTCATGTACCATAACTGATAATTTGATAAGTTGTGATATTGAAAATTTTAAAAACCATTTCAGCATGAACTTGAAGCAGGTCATAATAGTGTTTTTGTGAGCCACATCCACATGTCCCTATCAGCAGGGAATAAAGTGGTTTTCTTGAATACTATGGCAAGACTACAAAACAATGTAGGTGAAGTGAGCAACAACATAGTACATAAAGATAGATCAGCCCTTGATATCAGACCTTGACCATAAAGATATATCGAATAAAAATGTTGAGAGCAAACCTTGATATTGATATATCAGAGTTCAAGAGCACATCTTGACATAAGGATAGATTAGACCTTGAGCAGGAATGGGGTTTTCAAGAATTGTTTGATTTTTCGCAGGATCCGTTTGAAAATTTCAGGATTTTTATTTTTCACAGGATCCGTTTCATGGGACCAGGATACGTTTCCTTCTGCAGGGGATACGTTTCCATGGTGGATCTGAGGTGGATCCAATCCAGATACGTATCGGATCCATGGATCCCCGGATTCTACACAGTTGGGTGGTGGATCCGGTAACACAACAACAAGAGCCTTATAACCATTATCATTTTCATTGTCATGTTCTTCTCTAGGGTTTATATGCATAGTACAAACCCTAGCATAACAAGAGAAAACGACATGCAATCTCTCCAAGAACATTGTAGATGTCCCTCTTTCGCTCTTTCTCTCTCTCTCTCCTTTTCTTCTTCTAGGGTTTCCTCATGAATCCTAACATCTTGATTTCTACAAGATTTCTACCTCTTCTAGGTATTTCTCATGAACCTTGATGTCTTGCTCCCTACAAGACATCTCCAAGACAAGTACAAAAATAGAGTACAATGATGATACAAGAGCTCTCTCCTCTATTTATACAGAATAGGTGGGGGAGGCTAACATAAAACAAGGGTATAATTGCACACAAGTAACCAACAGGGCAACCCAACAAGGAGTGCTCTAAAATGTAAGGAACACACATGTCAAACTAGGGTTTATCCAACCCCCAACGTGAAATGCCCTTCTAGTATGATCCTCCTTGGGATAAATGCCCCTCGTTCAGGATGGTGCACTCTCTAACAAGTTGTTAGTTCATTGCTCCCTCTTCCACAATTGTCTACTACCCTAGTGTCCTCATGCAAGGCACTTCTCCTCTAATTGTGTGCTGCATGTCCTCTCATGGGCCTATTGCCATTCATGTGTGCCAATGTGGTCACTCAGCTTCGATACTCCTCGACATGTGTATGGGTTTGTCACCAACATCTATGAAGTATGCACCTATCAACCCTCAGTTGTGCTTGCACTATTGGAGGGTTAAGATCCATTGAGACCCCATCATGCTAGTTCCATTGCAGATTGATCCGAGTTCCTTCCAAAGCTAGTGGAGTCCAAGATTGCTATTTTGTTTGCTTTCTTCCAAAAGCTCAAGATCTAGGGGCTCACATGACAAGGATATTCATGCATTCATGCTCCTTGTAAAAAAGCTGTTGAATTTTAGCATTAGCATGAATACTTAAAAATTTGCAGACTAACTGATAACAAAATGACAAGTGCTGTAAAAACAACATCAACCACATAAACACATGGACACACGAGTTTTCACTGGGTAAACCTTTAAAGGACAAAAACCCAAAAAAGCATTAGTAGCTCATCTCGTAAATGAGATGACTTAGGAAATTCTTCAAAAAGTTCTTCAAACCCTAATCAGGGTTATACCACAGATTACAGAAGACCAATAAATTTTTTCACAACAAAAATCAAAACAAGGGTTTCAAACCCTAGTAGTCCAGATCTGCCCAAATCTGATTAAGCCTATCCAAAGAGGCCTGCCTAAACTGATAAAGTCAGCCTAGATTGCCCAAAAAACAAGTTCAGCTACCCGTGACTGTCTGAGTTAAAACCAGCCTGCCCGGATTTCATTTTTTGTTGCCCAGGTTCAATTCTCTGCTGCTCGAGATCACTTTTCTGTTGCCCAGGTATTCGACAGTCTGTCCAGACCTGCCCGAATTGCATCTGTGGCTGCCCAGACTCTAATTTGTCAGCCCGGATTTATTTTGAGCCTCGATTGTCTGGTCCGAGGGCTGATAGGCCCTATAGGCCCGGGCCCTCAGGAAGCTGCTCGGAAGGCAGCTGGATGCTATCGAGGGCTGAGGACAGACTGTCCAAGCCCTCCGAGGCTGACTGAGTGTGAACAAGCCTGCCGAAGGTGAAGTAAGGCAGCCTGTGAAGAATGCAGGCTTCCTGTGATGAAGGTGGTTTGCCCGGTGAAGGATAGAAGAACCCTGCCCGTGAACAGATCTGAAGGTGATGTGAGGGTTTTTGGTGACACTCTAACCCTGAAAAGAAGAGAGAGAGAAGTTGTTGCTGTTTGTGGAGGAAGGAGACAAACCCTAGCTGAGGGTAAAACAAAAAATAGATGGATGCCCTAGCTAAGGAAATACCATAAAGACAACCTTCAGCGAATTCTTCAGTAAGAGCAGGTTCACCTATGAGAGCAATCGTGTGTGTGATAATGAATTCACTTGATCTTCTTTTATAGCCTTGAGTCACCTGTAAGTGGACCAAAATTAGAAAGAACAAAATAGTATTATTTTATTCTTTTCTAATTTTCACTTGTACGTTTTTACCTTTCTGTAGTCTAAAATGTCCTTTATGTATTTTTGACTTTTACCAAAAGTCCGTTTATTTTTTACTTTCACTTGTGGTCCCTTTTCTTGTCGTCCAAAAGTCCTTATGTATTTTTGAATTTACCTGTGGTCCAAAAGTCCTTATATATTTTTGACTTTTGCCTTTTAGCCTTTTTCCAAGTGCCCCTGTGGTCTTTTAATTCCATTCAAAGTATATCATCATCAACCAAGAGAGTTACTAATGCATTCATCTCACACTTTGTGTGACACCAAGATCAGGTACTAGGGTATCTTAACCAACATAAGCCTTGGAGAAGACGTCAAACCCATTGATCAAGGGTCATAGTGTCATACATGCCTAGACTAAGTCTAGGGCTTATAGTGCTTTCCTGGTAACAAACCAAGTGCCTCCATTCTCCAAGAGAATGGCTACTTAGAACTAAGTTGAGTCTACCAGTACTAGACTGGTCCAGACTCCACATCGTGGTCTCGGACCAGATGTCTATCATTCAACAGAATGGTTACTCAACACTGAGTTGAGTCTACCCAGGATAGAGCTAGGTCCATATCATGGTCAAGGACCAGATATCTACCATTCAACAGAATGGTCACTCAACACTGAGTTGAGTCTACCTAGGACAGAGCTGGGTCCATATCATGGTCAAGGACCAGATATCTACCATTCAACAGAATGGTCACTCAACACTAGGTTGAGTCCCCCGAGTGTTGTCCACATCCTGGTCCCAAACCAGATGTCTTCATTTTCCTGAGAGAATGACTCTCGATGCTGCTCAGAAAAATCAACAAAAGCGAGTCGAGTGATCCGGATTTAGGCGTGAACAAAATGAAAGAACATATACAGAGTCATAATAAGAGACATTTTGCAAATATCACAAAGATACAGTAAACACATATTCTATTAAAGGGCAGAAATAGAACAGACTGTAATACAATTGCTAGAATGGTGTTAGCTATCTCTGAGAAGAGATGTGGCCGCTACGCTCGTTCGTGCTAAGCTGAATACAAAATGAAGCCAAAGAGGCCTATTTATAATAATAATGAGATGAGAACCCAAAAGTCCCAAAACGTAACCCTAGAAGATGAACCGTCATAAAGTTTGCTGCCCCAAGGTGGTAAGTTGAACAGTCAACTTCCCGGGGTCATAACTTTTGCATACGATCTCCGATTTGGGCGTTTGATAGCTCGTTGGAAAGGTCTATCTAAGCTTTATAACTTTTGGTCAAGCAAATGAATGCCGATGGCAACCATTTGGCCCCGAATCTCCAAAAAACGTCGTTTAGGGCCTCAAAACGGCCCCGGAAGTTTAGGACTCGAAAAACTGTCGACAAATAACTAGGAAACTGCCACAATGGACAATTGTTTTGAGCCAGTGGAATAGGTGGGTGGCCACCGATCACCATCTGGCTCAATTCTCCCTCCTTAGGAAGCAATGGTCTCCATTGCGTTGAATCCTGTATCATATCTTGAACCGTGTGTTGAGTTGATCTCCTGGTGCGACATTTGTTGAAGTGAAGAGGCTGCTTTTCTTTGGCATCCCGAGAGGGCTGTAATTGTTGTCTGGATGATTTGTTTCTGGATGAGCACCTTGAATGCATGGCCTTGCATCGTAGAGGTACTCGGATAGATGAGGAAACAATGGCTCTGTCTTCTTCTTGTGTCTGATGAGCAGAGACACCCTGTGCAGAGGGTGTGGAGGTCTCTGTGATCTTATGTTCTCCTTCAGACGCAATTGTGAAGAGGAATAATTTTCTGGTGTGGGAGCTTATCTTCCTACCCTGCGAGACTTTGGTAGGTGCAACTGTCTCTGGGATCCGGTAGAGTTGTCCTCCCAAAGTGACAATGACACTGTGAGGCCGTGACTCATATACAGCATGACGCTTCCACATATATGGTTGTCCTAAAAGAACATCACAGACTTCAAGTGGGGCCATATCACATAGTACCTCGTCTTGGAAAGGCTTGATTCCATATGGTAGGAGGCATTGTTGAGTAATGCGGATGCCTCGTCCTTGGCTTAGCCAACCGATTTTGTAAGGTTGCGGGTGTGGTGTTGTCGGAAGCTCCAATCTCTTGAGGACTTCTGCTGAGATCAAGTTCTTTTGGCTACCATTGTCAACAACAAAATGTAGAGGCATCCCTTTCACCCACATCTGCGAGTGGAATAGGCGCTCCTCTACCTCTGACTCTTCAGGATCCTCTAGTTGAATCTGTGCGGTAGCAACAGTGGCAGTGGGGTCTGCATCAATGATCTGCATCCCATTGTCTGCGGCTGTGGCATTGGGTTCGGAATCAGAATCAGGATCTGATTCTGAAGATTTGATCTCGGCCACTAATGACTGCTTTGAGCGGCATTCATCAGTGTTGTGCCAAGGGCTTTTATGAAATTCGCACCACTTACCAGTGTCCTTCTTTGTCTTTCGATCTCCCTTCTTTGCTTGTGGCGGGGACTGGTTGTCATTTTCTTTTGCTGTGTTTTGCGTGCCAGGGTTTCCCTTGCCTTGCTTCTGCGGTGGATTCACAGGTCCAGAGTCTCGCTTGTTCTTTTGTCGAAATTTCTCCTCGATTTTGACAGCATACCGATATGCGGATCCAAGTGAAGAGATGTCGAAGAAGTCCATCTCAATTCGGATGTACAAATGTAGACCACTGCGATATTTCAGGATTAGGTGCCGCTCAGAGTCTTTGATACTGAGCTTTGTCCGCATAGTATGAAATTTGTTGGTGTACTCTGACACTGTCTGGTCCCTTTCTTGACGCAGAATGGTCCATTTTGTGTACTGGTCATCATAGTTTCCCACAGGGTAATACTGTTCCTTGACGGCATCTATGAAAGAGGCCCAAGCGGGAATTGTTTCAAACATTTCAGACTCGTCTGATAAGTTTTGCTCACAATAAGTACCCCACCAATTTTGGACATGGGGGACTGCCTTAAGGAGTGCAAAGGTGATCTTTTCTCTGTTGGAAAAATTGTGAATAGAGAAATACCCTTCGAGAACATTCACCCAATTATCCAGGGCATTTGCATCAATATTGCCTTCAAATAAAGGAATATCAAAGTTAACTTGTACCTTAAAGGGAGTTGCATCCCCGAACCAGCTGTTTGTTAAAGATGCACTGGCCGCGACCGGCATTCGCCGAAGGATTTGGGCGAAACTATCCATCATCTCATTCCTTTGTCGCTCGAGGGCTTCCTCGAGCAGTGACTTGATAGGATCGCCTGCTCCGTCGTCTCTCTTTTCTTCCGCCATGGGAGGTCGTTTGGGACGGCGAGAATGATCAAGGGAAACTAGTTCGAGACCAAACTCTTTGTACTCGGACTTCGTCGAGGACATGCACCGAGAAACAATCAAAGAGCAGATTGCTCTGATACCACTGATCCGGATTTAGGCGTGAACGAAATGAAAGAACATATACAGAGTCATAATAAGAGACATTTTGCAAATATCACAAAGATACAGTAAACACATATTCTATTAAAGGGCAGAAATAGAACAGACTGTAATATAATTGCTAGAATGGTGGTAGCTATCTCTGAGAAGAGATGTGGCCGCTACGCTCATTCGTGCTAAGCTGAATACAAAATGAGGCCAAAGGGGCCTATTTATAATAATAATGAGATGAGAACCCAAAAGTCCCAAAACGTAACCCTAGAAGATGAACCGTCATAAAGTTTGCGGCCCCAAGGTGGTAAGTTGAACAGTCAACTTCCCGGGGTCATAACTTTTGCATACGATCTCCGATTTGGGCGTTCGATAGCTCGTTGGAAAGGTCTATCTAAGCTTTATAACTTTTGGTCGGCCAAATGAATGCCGATGGCAATCATTTGGCCCCGAATCTCGAAAAAACGTCGTTTAGGGCCTCAAAACGGCCCCGAAAGTTTAGGATTCGAAAAACTGTCGACAAATAACCAGGAAACTGCCACAATGGACAATTGTTTTGAGCCAGTGGAATAGGTGGGTGGCCACCAATCTCCATCTGGCTCAATTCTCCCTCCTTAGGAAGCAATGGTCTCCATTGCGTCGAATCCTGTATCATATCTTGAACCGTGTTTTGAGTTGATCTCCTGGTGCGACATTTGTTGAAGTGAAGAGGCTGCTTTTCTTTGGCATCCCGAGAGGGCTGTAATTGTTGTCTGGATGATTTTTTTCTGGATGAGCACCTTGAATGCGTGGCCTTGCATCGTAGAGGTACTCGGATAGATGAGGAAACAATGGCTCTGTCTTCTTCTTGTGTCTGATGAGCAGAGACACCATGTGCAGAGGGTGTGGAGGTCTATGTGATCTTATGTTCTCCTTCAGACGCAATTGTGAAGAGGAATAATTTTCTGGTGTGGGAGCTTATCTTCCTACCCTGCGAGACTTTGGTAGGTGCAACTGTCTCTGGGATCCGGTAGAGTTGTCCTCCCAAAGTGACAATGACACTGCGAGGCCGTGACTCATATATAGCATGTCGCTTCCACATATATGGTTGTCCTAAAAGAACATCACAGACTTCAAGTGGGGCCACATCACATAGTACCTCGTCTTGGAAAGGCTTGATTCCATATGGTAGGAGGCATTGTTGAGTAATGCGGATGCCTCGTCTTTGGCTTAGCCAACCGATTTTGTAAGGTTGCGGGTGTGTTGTTGTCGGAAGCTCCAATCTCTTGACGACTTCTGCTGAGATCAAGTTCTTTTGGCTACCATTGTCAACAACAAAATGTAGAGGCATCCCCTTCACCCACATCTGCGAGTGGAATAGGCGCTCCTCTACCTCTGACTCTTCAGGATCCTCTAGTTGAATCTGTGCGGTAGCAACAGTGGCAGTGGGGTCTGCATCAATGATCTGCCTCCCATTGTCTGCGGCTGTGGCATTGGGTTTGAAATCAGAATCAGGATCTGATTCTGAAGATTTGATCTCGGCCACTAATGACTGCTTTGAGCGGCATTCATTAGTGTTGTGCCAAGGGATTTTATGAAATTCGCACCACTTACCAGTGTCCTTCTTTGTCTTTCGATCTCCCTTCTTTGCTTGTGGCGGGGACTGGTTGTCATTTTCTTTTGCTGTGTTATGCGTGCCAGGGTTTCCCTTGCCTTGCTTCTGCGGTGGATTCGCAGGTCCAGAGTCTCGCTTGTTCTTTTGTCGAAATTTCTCCTCGATTTTGACAGCATACCGATATGCGGATCCAAGTGAAGAGATGTCGAGGAAGTCCATCTCAATTCGGATGTATCGATGTAGACCACTGCGATATTTCAGGATTAGGTGCCGCTCGGAGTCTTTGATACTCAGCTTTGTCCGCAGAGTATGAAATTTGTTGGTGTACTCCGACACCGTCTGGTCGCTTTCTTGACGCAGAATGGTCCATTTTGTGTACTGGTCATCATAGTTTCCCACAGGGTAATACTGTTCCTTGACGGCATCTATGAAAGAGGCCCAAGGGGGAATTGTTTCAAACATTTCAGACTCGTCTGATAAGTTTTGCTCACAATAAGTACCCCACCAATTTTGGACATGGGGGACTGCCTTAAGGAGTGCAAAGGTGATCTTTTCTTTGTTGGAAAAATTGTGAATAGAGAAATAGCCTTCTAGAACATTCACCTAATTATCCAGGGCATTTGCATCAATATTGCCTTCAAATAAAGGAATATCAAAGTTAACTTGTACCTTAAAGGGAGTTGCATCCCCGAACAGGCTGCTTGTTGACGATGCACTGGCCGCGGCCGACATTCGCCGAAGGATTTGGGCGAAACTATCCATCATCTCGTTCCTCTGTCGCTCGAGGGCTTCCTCGAGCAGTGACTTGATAGGACCTCCTGCTCCGTCGTCTCTCTTTTCTTCCGCCATGGGAGGTCGTTTGGGACGGCGAGAATGATCAAGTGAAACTAGTTCGAGACCAAACTCTCTGTACTCGGACCTCGTCGCGGACATACACCGAGAAACAATCAAAGAGCAGATTGCTGTGATACCACTGATCCGGATTTAGGCGTGAACGAAATGAAAGAACATATACAGAGTCATAATAAGAGACATTTTGCAAATATCACAAAGATACAGTAAACACATATTCTATTAAAGGGCAGAAATAGAACAGACTGTAATACAATTGCTAGAATGGTGGTAGCTATCTCTGAGAAGAGATGTGGCCGCTACGCTCATTCGTGCTAAGCTGAATACAAAATGAGGCCAAAGGGGCCTATTTATAATAATAATGAGATGAGAACCCAAAAGTCCCAAAACGTAACCCTAGAAGATGAACCGTCATAAAGTTTGCAGCCCCAAGGTGGTAAGTTGAACAGTCAACTTCCCGGGGTCATAACTTTTGCATACGATCTCCGATTTGGGCGTTCGATAGCTCGTTGGAAAGGTTTATCTAAGCTTTATAACTTTTGGTCGGCCAAATGCATGCCGATGGCAACCATTTGGCCCCGAATCTCCAAAAAACGTCGTTTAGGGCCTCAAAACGGCCCCGGAAGTTTAGGACTCGAAAAACTGCCGACAAATAACTAGGAAACTGCCACAATGGACAATTGTTTTGAGCCAGTGGAATAGGTGGGTGGCCACCGATTTCCATCTGGCTCAACTCTCCCTCCTTAGGAAGCAATGGTCTCCATTGCGTCGAATCCTGTATCATATCTTGAACCGTGTGTTGAGTTGATCTCCTGGTGCGACATTTGTTGAAGTGAAGAGGCTGCTTTTCTTTGGCATCCCGAGAGGGCTGTAATTGTTGTCTGGATGATTTGTTTCTGGATGAGCACCTTGAATGCGTGGCCTTGCATCGTAGAGGTACTCGGATAGATGAGGAAACAATGGCTCTGTCTTCTTCTTGTGTCTGATGAGCAGAGACACCCTGTGCAGAGGGTGTGGAGGTCTCTGTGATCTTATGTTCTCCTTCAGACGCAATTATGAAGAGGAATAATTTTTTGGTGTGGGTGCTTATCTTCCTACCCTGCGAGACTTTGGTAGGTGCCACTGTCTCTGGGATCTGGTAGAGTTGTCCTCCCAAAGTGACAATGACATTGCGAGGCCGTGACTCATATACAGCATGACGCTTCCACATATATGGTTGTCCTAAAAGAGCATCACAGACTTCAAGTGGGGCCACATCACATAGTACCTCGTCTTGAAAAAGCTTGATTCCATATGGTAGGAGGCATTGTTGAGTAATGCGGATACCTCGTCCTTGGCTTAGCGAACCGATTTTGTAAGGTTGCGGGTGTGGTGTTGTCGGAAGCTCCAATCTCTTGAGGACTTCTGCTGAGATCAAGTTCTTTTGGCTACCATTGTCAACAACAAAATGTAGAGGCATCCCCTTCACCCACATCTGCGAGTGGAATAGGCGCTCCTCTACCTCTGACTCTTCAGGATCCTCTAGTTGAATCTATGCGGTAGCAACAGTGGCAGTGGGGTTTGCATCAATGATCTGCCTCCCATTGTCTGCTGCTGTGGCATTGGGTTCGGAATCAGAATCAGGATCTGATTCTGAAGATTTGATCTCGGCCACTAATGACTGCTTTGAGCGGCATTCATCAGTGTTGTGCCAAGGGATTTTATGAAATTCGCACCACTTACTAGTGTCCTTTGTCTTTCGATCTCCCTTCTTTGCTTGTGGCGGGGACTGGTTGTCATTTTCTTTTGCTGTGTTTTGCGTGCCAGGGTTTCCCTTGCCTTGCTTCTGCGATGGATTCGCAGGTCCAGAGTCTCGCTTGTTCTTTTGTCGAAATTTCTCCTCGATTTTGACAGCATACCGATATGCGGATCCAAGTGAAGAGATGTCGAGCAAGTCCATCTCAATTCGGACCTACCGATGTAGACCACTACGATATTTCAGGATTAGGTGCCGCTCGGAGTCTTTGATACTCAGCTTTGTCCGCAGAGTATGAAATTTGTTGGTGTACTCCGACACCGTCTGGTCCCTTTCTTGACGCAAAATGGTCCATTTTGTGTACTGGTCATCATAGTTTCCCACAGGGTAATACTGTTCCTTGACGGCATCTATGAAAGAGGCCCAAGTGGGAATTGTTTCAAACATTTCAGACTCGTCTGATAAGTTTTGCTCACAATAAGTACCCCACCAATTTTGGACATGGGGGACTGCCTTAAGGAGTGCAAAGGTGATCTTTTCTCTGTCGGAAAAATTATGAACAGAGAAATACCCTTCTAGAACATTCACCCAATTATCTAGGGCATCTGCATCAATATTGCCTTCAAATAAAGGAATATCAAAGTTAATTTGTACCTTAAAGGGAGTTGCATCCCCGAACCGGCTGCTTGTTGAAGATGCATTGGCCGCGGCCGGCATTCGCTGAAGGATTTGGGAGAAACTTTCCATCATCTCGTTCCTCTGTCGCTCGACGGCTTCCTCGAGCAGTGACTTGATAGGATCTCCTGCTCCGTCGTCTCTCTTTTCTTCCGCCATGGGAGGTCGTTTGGGATGGCGAGAATGAACAAGTGAAACTAGTTCGAGACCAAACTCTCTGTACTCGGACCTCGTCGGGGACATGCACCGAGAAACAATCAAAAAGCAAATTGCTCTGATACCACTGATCCGGATTTAGGCGTGAACGAAATGAAAGAACATATACAGAATCATAATAAGAGACATTTTGCAAATATCACAAAGATACAGTAAACACATATTCTATTAAAGGGCAGAAATAGAACAGACTGTAATACAATTGCTAGAATGGTGGTAGCTATCTCTGAGAAGAGATGCGGCCGCTACGCTCATTCGTGCTAAGCTGAATACAAAATGAGGCCAAAGGGGCCTATTTATAATAATAATGAGATGAGAACCCAAAAGTCTCAAAACGTAACCCTAGAAGATGAACTGTCATAAAGTTTGCGGCTCCAAGGTGGTAAGTTGAATAGTCAACTTCCCGGGGTCATAACTTTTGCATACGATCTCCGATTTGGGCGTTCGATAGCTCATTGGAAAGGTCTATCTAAGCTTTATAACTTTTGGTCGGCCAAATGCATGTCGATGGCAACCATTTGGTCCCGAACCTCCAAAAAACGTCGTTTAGGGCCTCAAAACGGCCCCGGAAGTTTAGGACTAGAAAAACTGCCGACAAATAACTACGAAACTGCCACAATGGACAATTGTTTTGAGCCAGTGGAATAGGTGGGTGGCCATCGATCTCCATCTGGCTCAATTCTCCCTCCTTAGGAAGCAATGGTCTCCGTTGCGTCGAATCCTGTATCATATCTTGAACTGTGTGTTGAGTTGATCTCCTGGTGCGACATTTGTTGAAGTGAAGAGGCTGCTTTTCTTTGGCATCTCGAGAGGGCTGTAATTGTTGTCTGGATGATTT
>LPNX011113549.1:146235-187069 GCA_001517045.1 Pseudotsuga menziesii | reverse complement strand
GGCCTATAAAGATAACCATAACGAACTGTAAAATCAAGGCTCGAAGCCTGTCTGTAACATTTTCACATTTTAAAAATAACTCAAAGGATTAAAGCCTGTAACCCTGTCTTACAAACCAAAACATGCAAGTAATTAACAGTTTACATCCACGGCCGTAGCCGGTTAAGCTCTTAAAGAGCTAGGGTTAAACCCAAAAACAAAAACTGTACACCTATCAACCCTCGCCATACTATTTTACAAGTAAACCTTTAAACACAGTCTCGGCCTGGAGCTGTAACCCTTTTTATCACAGGGATAAACCCTAGTGAGGCATGGCAGTATTCGACAGCTAAGCGAAGAGCAGAGAGACCAAGAAACTGATTATGCACCCTGTTAACAAACAGCATGGAGACGTACATCGAAGGACCGGGCTTACCAGGAAGCGCCGAGCTATATCCTCTGTGCGCAACAGCTGCGACCTTGAAGGGCAAGTCTGCCATCGAAGGGCAGATGACTTTGGAATGGCAACCTACCAAACAAAGAGAAAGTTTAAGTCAGTAACCCTAACAGTTACATAAACCAACAAAACTTATAATAAAATGCACATTGTATTTCTTAATCGCTTACCTGCGAAGATTCCAGCAGTAAGCAGACTGGAACGAGGGTGCTGGAACCCTTTCCTCACCGGGAGAATCGAACAGCCTTCGACAGTTCCCACAAAGTAACGATACAACACAGCCTGCAAAGAATCAACACAGCCCACGAAGGAACTGCACGATACAGCCACGAAGGAGCAATGTAATACAGCCCACAAGGGAGCAATACAACGCAGCCACGAAGGAGAAACACGATACAGCCCACAAGGGAGCAATAAAACGCAGCCCACGAAGAAGTAACCCAACAAAGCCCACGCAGGAGCACAACGAAGACGGGTTACACACCAGGCTATCTCCAAGCAAAATCGACCAACAAAAACTACTAGGGTTTGGACAGTGCAGCGCTCAAAGCCCGCAGGCGAGAGGAAGACTGAATCGTTTTGGAGGCAAGTCAACTTATATTGCCCAATGCATGGCGAGGAGGCAGCCACGTACACCTTTAAATTATTGCCAATAAGTGGGTCAATCCCTAATGTTTCGTAACATTGCTTTGCCATCGTAATCATAGTGGGAAAGTTCCATATCATCTCTTTTGCCAACATAATCATAATGTTGAAGGCGTTGTATAATCACCCTTCGACCTTGACCTGCATAAGGTCAAACACCATAATGTTAATGATCAAGTATAAAAACAATTATTCTATTGCAATGTATATAAACTATACCCTATTTTATGTTAACCATAGAGTAATATATTTTACTTTCAACGAAGCATTATAACTTTGGAATAATGGCTTGTAATGTTAAAACCAGAACATTGATCCTCATATTAAAACCATGAACTACAAAGATGGCTTGTTATTGTTAAGTCTAGTTCAGTAATTCGAGTGTAAAAGTTACATTGGGAGACCTTACTTGAGGTTAGTTCATTTGATCAGAGTATAATCAATGATTTTAAATTACAAGACTAATGAAATCTAATTGTAGAGTTATAGTCGCATAAATTATACAGTATATACCTTGCGACCAATTACCATAACGTAATAATGTTAACAAGGAGTCTAACCTATGCTTTTACTTGTCAAGTGCTATTATTTTTATGAGTTATTTTCTCAAGGAGTGACCATGTGCAACATGGGAAATAGTTCTTTATCATAAATTATATTATTATAAATGTCTATGTCCATAACTATTCAAAGAACTCTGTTTATTTACATGAATTGAACTGGTAATATTAACCAATCAAAAAGGGCGACATTTTAAAAACTGTAATAGCCTTTGTCAACCCTTAAATTCGCTAATGAACATTACTTTTGCAGCTTTTTACTAGTGCTAGTAATTTCAATAATTTTTATAGGCAGTATTGGAAAAAAAATCTGTGTAAACTGCCATCCTTATCTCTGAATGTCCATTCAACTGAATATATCATAGATATATCGGGAAATGACAATTCTTTTCTTTAGTGTCTTTTAACCTTTCTCATCATATACTGTTTTATATCAAAAATGAAATAAAGGAGGCTATACCTGTAGAAGCTGAATAGTCAGTTTAACATGGATTTAGTTCTCTACTGGAAGCNTTATATCAAAAATGAAATAAAGGAGGCTATACCTGTAGAAGCTGAATAGTCCGTTTAACATGCATTTAGTTCTCTACTGAAAGCACTTGATAACAGCATATGAACTATTTTACTCTAGAATGATCTGTTAGCAGCAATCCCAAAAAATTTACCTGTCAATCTGTAAGATAAAGGAAAACTGTGTGCGTTAGCTTTACAGCTAAGTAAGCCCAGTCTAACGTAGTATATCCACTTGCTGTTGCAAACAGAGAACAATCAGAAAACTGAAGAAAGAAAAACTCAACTAACTTTCCAACCAAGTAAAGATCTTACAGTTACAAAATAAATAGCATTTAACTAATCAGTATTTTAACGATTGTGTTAACATACAATTATGCTATTTAAAAATTTTTAAATTTCCTGAAAATTTTGGGGTTCTGACAATTGAGATAGTTGATATGTTACTTAAGTAATCATTTGGAGAATCTATAAAGGAATCTATAAGAGTTTGGTAAAAAAGATGATAAATTAGCTAAATACTCCAAGATGCACTTCAACATTATCCTTTTATTTGCAAGGACACAATCTTCCATAGGTCGCCCTACATTAACAATAGGTTATGTTAACGAAATGGTTGGAGAAAACACAATTCTATAGAAAATTGTTATTGTAATGATTGAACAATAACATAGCCCGAAGGAAAAATATTAGAGCATGATGATATGGAAATGGAGGAAGCCCAATCAGGAAACAACTTTGACTGATAAGTTCATATTTTTTTCATGCTTATGTATGCTTGGTTAGTTTAGTAAGAAATATAGTTTCAGATAGAGTAGTACATTCACAGAATATAGGTGAATATTCCCCATTTTGAAATATTGTATATGTCATTACAACTTGGAACAACAAAAATATGACTTGGATCTTGATGCTTAGCATGTAACATTTGGATTCCAGGGTCGCACCTCAATTTCTTCTTAATATATCTCTTATACTCCTTTGTTTAAAAAAGAGTTTCTTTCATTTTTATATTTTTCTAAAGTTACTTTCAATTAAATTTATTAGTATTAGTCCATTGACATATTTTCTTTAGTTGTGAATATACATTTTTTTTAACATAATTTTTTTTTTGTATTACAAAAAGGGGGTTGTGGTCAAACAATTGCACTTTTTCATACAAAGATATGAAATTAAAACTTCCCAGATTTTAAATTTATAAACAACATAGAACTAGAGGAGATTTCAACTCAAAATCGGCCTTCTAAGAAAAATTAATAAAATAATAGTTAAAATAATAAAATAATATTTATTAATTTTGGAGGAAGAAAAGAAAAAACTACTTTTTGTTCGTATTTTCGACATATCTTCCTGTGTTTTTACTCAAATTTCAATCGGGAGAGCTTGTTAGATGTAGAATTAAATTCTGCATCCAACAAGTACCCTCCCGGCATACTTTTTACAAGCCCCGCTACCCCAAAAACAAGAAATACCTGAAAAATGTGATGATGACATCATCATCACATTTTTTCAGGTAATTCTTGTTTTGGGGGTAGAGAGGCCCGTAAAAAGTATACTGAATGGGTACTTGTTGGATGCGGAATTTAATTCCACATCCAATGATCTGTCTCGATCAAAATTTAAGTAAGAACACAGGGAGATATGTCGAAAATACGAACAAAAAAAGTAGTTTTTTTTTTTTTTTTTATGATACCTATCCCCAAATTTATATTAAAAAATGTTTTAAGAGGTGCTCCCTTTTTTAATTTTAAATCATTTTGATTGGCTAATACATGATGACATGGAATTTGTATTATTTTTGGAAGGCCCATTTTAAATTGAAATTTCCTCTAATGTTTCCAAGAAAACTACCATTTTTCTCTATTCTCATATTTCTAGTGCTATTATTTACTATATGGTTTGTTTAAGGCGCTAGATACTGTCCCAAGATAAAATTGATTCAAACGATTTTTCCACTATACCAATTATAGATAAAAAAATTCTCCCCCCTAGGAATTACTGAAAAGAGAGGTATAGCTTCCAAGCTTTCTCTAACTACTACTGCAAACTATTCTCTTCCATGTTTAGTAGTTGGTATTGTCTAGGAAAACCAATTGAAATAGTTAGTCATGTTTAGTTTCTTGAATCCTCCACCATAGCCTTTGTTCCAATTCTAACTGCATCACATTTTCCTACAATGCTTTGATTTTGTCCTCCATTACCTCAAGATTTTCCTTGTTTATTTCTTCTTCAACTTGGAATATAACCAACTTCCCTTTGTTATTATCTAAATTAGATTTTATTAATTACTTTTCTTCTCATGTCTATGGGGTACCTAGCATAATTTTCTCCCATTCATTGATTGAATTTTCCCATCTCCTCATAATTGCTACCATTATCTCATTAAAATATTCACAATGTCAATAACAATGATAAACATATTATTGAAGGTCTTAATTATCACAAAATGCACAACAATTAGGGTTTCCATGATGATTCTCTGTGATTCTAGGAGGTAAATTGTTAACAAATGTCATATTCCTCAAAACCTGTAGAGAAATTTGGGAGGGATTAGACTTAGATCCTTGTTCCTCAGTGGCCAATGGAGTAACCATATAGGAAATTAAGTCAATTCCAAAAATCCCTTGCCAAGGTTGGTACACCTTGCTATCCTTATGGCTTAACCTAACAATCACAAAGTTAATATTGTCAGCTTTTTTGTATTTCTTATTTAGGATATTAGTCATTTATCCTAAATGATGACTAAGGGAATTTGGATAAGATTTCCTAGACTAGTCACCATGCAAAGGTGTTATAATCTAGAGAAAATCTCTCCATGAGGTGGCATTCTTCTTTGTACTATATAATGGTACAATTTGTGTGAATATAATTCATTAATTTTTTTTCCTTTTTCATCATATTTTCCCCATACATGTTTCTTCATTTGGTTTTTCATGCATATTTTTCAATGAAGCATAGATGAAGGATTCTGAAAGATCAAACATATCAACTACAACATTAGTTTTTATTGCTTAGCTGATACATATACATAAACTTGTGATTGAGAGGGGGAATGTTAGCCTTATGGCTTAACATAAAAATCACAAATTGATATTGTCACCTTTATTTGTATTTATTATTTAGGATATTAGTCATTTATCCTAAATGATGACTAAGGTATTTTGGATACGATTTCCTTGCCTAGTCACAATGCAAGGTGTTAGAATCTAGAGAACTCTCCATGAGGTGGAATTCTTATTTGTACTATATAATGGTACTATTTGTGTAAATATAATCGATTAAGGTTTTTTCCTTTAGCATCGTATTTTTCTCATAAATGTTTCTTCACACCTCGGCATACCACTTGGTCGTACAATCTTAAAGATTATGTCAATATGGATTTTGATGTCCATTTTGTTAACCCAATTTTGAAGCAACATGGACCCAGCTTGAACCTTCAATGGCTCCTAAGTTTCCACAGTAATTTCAAACATTTCCATGGCTTGATAGTTTCTTTCTCTGCTTACTCAAAACATTGGAGGAGGGGGGATGCTAAGAATGTCTTCAAATTGTGACACCTTGACAGTTTCCTATGTAGCAAGAGTCTACATAGAACTAGTATTTTAAAAAAAATCCCATCATGGTCGGATTACACATGACTCTTCCTACAATTCTGACTATCATTCCATATGACCGACGACAAATTTCGTCAGTCTTTTTTTTCAGAATATGTGTCAGATATCCAATGGACATGTGGTGGGATATACAACCTTCTGTAAAGTAATATGGGTTGAATATACAATGTGTATATTAATAGATTTGTGGTTGAATATCCAACAATATCATGTCGTATATATGACAAGACCATAATGCTATCAGATATCCAACAAAAATCAACCGATGTTTAAAAAAGGAGAGGCTTGTCGGATTGTCGACAACTTGATGTCGAAAATCAAACATATATGCGGTCGGATTTTGGGTTCAGATTTTCAAGTGACAATTAATGTACTAAATGAACAATAAAGACAATACTAAATAACCATAAATTTAATGTTACAATATATAGGGATTAACAAAGTGTCCCCACTTTGCTCCAAAACTATGTGTTGGAGAAAATAAAGACATTAGACATAATAAAAATAAAAACAAAAAATATTAAGAAATTCCAAGAAGATTTGGTGTTTAAAGACATTGTTTCAACACTTAAGCATGGAATGAAAATACATCAAAATGAATTTCTCACATTATTCACTTAAACATATTGCATTGCATATAACACAAAGGTGATCATTCTTTTATAGCTCTAAGATGTAAACACCTCCCTTGAAGTGAGGAATATTCTGTCCACATAGTCATTGCACATAATAATTTTATGAAAACATTTCCTATTTATGCCATAGTTAATGGCTATGTTCTAACAACCTGATCATTTGTCCTATTATTCAATGTGTTTATTGATCGAACTTGTAAGTCATTGTAACTAACTATATGTTTAGTTGTATGAGTGCAATACTTTATACCTAGTTAATAAGTTTCCTTGATATAAAGAATAATGCACTTTGCAAAATCCCGATGGTTTTATCGTGGGTCCTACGTAAATTGAGAAACGACACTAACTACAAAGGATATGTTAGTTTTATTGTAAGTTAAATAAATTAAACTTCTAACCAAATTTCAGTAGATATTCACATCAATTAATGGTGTATCATAGTATTTGGTTAATTTAATTATTGACTAAAAAGATGTAGAATGGGATTTACAATCAGTCTTATTGAATCTATTCAAAATATCCATTATATATTTGGGTTGAGAAATAAAAATTCCACATTTAATCTATATAACTTGAATTTCCACAAATAAATGCAAGAGACCAAGGTCATTCATTTCAAAGGTCTCAGTCAATTATTTCTTCAAATTACAAAATTAGATTTTATATTGTTGCTAGCAATGACTAAATCATGTACATAGAGTGAAACAATAAAAGTTTAATCATTGACATGTAAGACATACATGTTGATCATATTCACAATGTTTGAAACCAAGAGTAAGAAAGAAACTAACAATCTTCTCATACCAAGCACTAGGGTCATGTTTCAAACCATACAAGGATTTCCTTAGTTGACAAACAAGACCGATATATATCCTTCTAAAATATAAAAGGATGCTCCGTATAGATTCCTTCATTCAAATATCCATGAACAATGCACTTTCAATACCCATTTGGTGTACTTCCCATCCAAGCCGAGCAAAAAGTGAAAGAATCAATCAAACTCAGTTCATCTTTGCAATAAGGGGAAATATTTCAGTGTAGTCGATGCCTTTTTCCTGATAAAAACCTTTTGCACCCAAACAAGCCTTATAATGTATTCTATACCCATTTTCATTTCACTATGTTCTTTCCTTATGGTTGTGGAACTTGTTTTATTTATCATTAAATAATGGTACTCTTAATCCATATTTTTCTTGCATTCAGGTCAACCATGTGCATCTATAAATATATATGGATCACATTCCTCTAGCACACGTTTCATAAGTGAAACACTACCATATTTTTTTTTACTTCTAGTGTTTCTTGAATCATGTATATCTCTTGTATATACTCCAATTTCTTCAATTGTCTTTCCCAATGAGGTATACAAGAATTCTAAGAGGAATTTTTGGTATCAACCAAACCATCAAAATGTTGATATGAAATATCAAGAATGGACCAATCCATCAAAATATTGATCTGAAATATTAAGAATGGTAGTCGAGTTTGTAGTCACTGAGGGACTACAAGTTGAAACAGTTGGTGGAGTGGACTGTCCAATTGGTACTCCAAGAAACATTTTAGTTGATCATGTTTCTTTCATGATATCAAAAGGATCAATACTTGGTAAACTAGAGGAGGAGTTAAATAATTTAATACTTAATGTCTTCTCATCAAAGACAACATCTATGCATGTGAAGCTTTATTGTCTAGCTAGATCAAACAACCAGTAGGATTTCAATTCTTCAGAATAGCCCATCATGATGCAAGAATGACTCTTTTCAACTAACCTATTTTTTCATTTGTCTGGCATATGTTCCCATGCAATACATCTAAATGTAATATGGTGATCGACTAAAGGTTTCCTTCCACAACATTTTTTGGTAGGAATCATGTTCAAGACTACTCGAGTCATAATAAGTTCAATAGATAGTTTGAGTGATAAACAAATTCTACCTAAAACTTAGAAAATATTTGGCCTGAATAAGACAATGCCCCATATTGACCAAAGTTCATTTTTTCCTTTCCATTACTCCATGTTGCTAAGGTGTGTGAGGTACAATCTCTACCAAGAGATTCCATTTTGTTACAAATATCTTAATTTCCACCAACATATTCTCCACCATTTTTTTTATCTCATGCACTTCACATGTACAACAAATTTATTTTCAACTAATTCCATAAATTCCTTGAAATTCTAAAACACACAACTCTCATTCTTCAAAAATTATATCCAACTGTTCTTGGAAAAGTCATCAATGAAGGTCATAATATAAATTGCACTTTCCAGTGATGGTTTTTTCATGTATCAAAGGTCAATGTAAGAGTTGCAAGTGATCTTTTTCTCTCCATGTCTTGTTGTTATGAAACAAAACTTGATTGTTCTTTCCAAGCACACACCCTTCACATACTCCATTAGGTGGAACAATCCTCGCTAGTCTAGTAACTATGTCCTACTTCACTATTAGTTTCGAGCTTTGGAAATTCAAATGTTTAATTCATTCATTCCAATTTTTGCTACAATCATTGGTATAAGCAATGAGTGAGGTAAATCATCTATTTGTATTGGGAGAATCACATAAATTCTACAATCCTTCCTTGGGATCAAGACACCTGTTATCTCCCAAAATAAATTTATTTTCAATAAGTTCACTCATACAATTTATTTTTTGATAGGATGAAGATTTCAAGTCATATTATGAAAGAAATTGGGGTGACTAACAAAGTTGGGATATCTGATGTTCTGTTATTTGATAAATTTTAAAGTTTTATCTTTTGGTGGCTTAGGCGATATTTTCAAGAGCTCATTAGCCACCAAAAAGCCTAGCTTTCGGCAGCTAATAGTTTAACGCAGGACCATGATTATCCACCGAAAGCTCCCTCATTACGTTATTGGTTAAAATTCTTGTAAAAGGACTTTCGATGGCTTAGGTGAGTTTTCCAATAGCTCATTAGCCACCAAAAATTTTCGGTTTCGGTAGCTTAATGTGGGTTTTCCGGAGGACATTGACCACCGAAAGGGAATGAGATACGTTGTGGAAGAGAGAACGTTTCAGTGGCTTGGGCGAAGGTGTTGACGTTTATTAGCCACCGAAATCTCAGCTTTCAGCAGCTAGCAAACAAAACCCTAAATACTCTTAACCACCGAAAGGGATGAAAAGTGAAAACGGTTGTCTGCCCATCAAAATCAAATTCATCAGCATGAGGCATCTCATAATTTAGCATGATTAACCACCTAAAATGCATAGGGAGGAGGACCCGCTCAAAAAAATCAAATCACAGGTTTCTGTGGCTATGTGTGGTTTCAAAATGGTCTCTAAGCCACTGAAAGCATACTTTCGGTAGGTAAGACCAAAATTTCAGGGCGCTCTAAGCCACCGAAATTGGCATTTTACTATGAAAAGGCATCATTTTAAAACAGTGATTCTGAGCGAATGGAGAATAATTTTGAAAAAATCTCAGATTTTTGTTTTCCTAACATGTCATATAACAATAACCTCTCTTAGTTTTCCTATAGGTATTTCATATTGGGAGAATCGAATCCATCTCTGAGCCCTAATTTTTGGATCTCATAATTTCCTTGTTTTACACGTGTTTTTGAAATACAGATATCTGGAAAATGGAAATGAATTTCAAGAAAATGAGAGAGGTTTTTGCTAAAAAAAACCCTTTCAGTTGTGGAAATTGAACCCAAGTGATAGAACAATTACACTCACAAAATTGCTAATCAAACATGCAAATTTACCAACAAAGGAGACTAAAATTGGAGCATAACACTAATTTGTATTGAATAAGTGTACAATAGCCAACCTTGTAAAGTCATAGGCTGCTGCAATATATAATTACATGAGAGATTAGAATGCATAAGGATGCCATTTGAAATAGTCAAAAAGCAGGCTTACTAAATCTAGTCAAATCCCCCATAGGTGCATAAAGCAGTTTCCAAATCCACTTAGAAGCTCACGAATTGGCAAAGTAAAGTAGGAAAGATAATAAGGGATGGAAAGAAAACTCATACATTATTTTATTAGGACAAAAGGATGGAGGATGATGAGGTTAAAAAACTAGTCAACTACACCTAGTCTTACTTTCCCTTTTTCCATAAATCTCAATAAAGCATGCAACTTAGCAGAAAAGGCATATATCTGCTAGGGAGGATTTGGAATAAAGAAGACAAGATAAATACAGTTTCCAGGAGGTTTCCCAAGTGCTCCATGACTCATTTTTAGCAAGTTTGACTTCTAGGACATGTGGAAGACAACTTGCATAGAGTGGAATATTGGAAACTACGAAAATAAGACAAAAATGGATTAATTAATGTCTAAGGTAGCAAAATATGGGTTTATTATTCTAACATCAGTTTATACACAGGTGTCACAGATTTAGAGAACCAAATGCATCTCTACACCCCAGGTTTCAGCAGTTTGGCCATTTGTTTAGGGAAAAAGTTGGCCTAACAGGGCAAGTTACAACAGGAAAATGAAGAGTTTACTTCACCAACAGTTGGGAAAGAGCAAGATGAAGTGTAAAAGCTGAAAGTTGCTGAAGTGCACCATAAAAGGAGTTCTGTTCCAGTTTTGGGGATACATCAAAGAGGAGAGGGTCACAAAACCCTAGCTATTTTAACCAACAGTGGCTCATCCATCAGAAGACCAGTTACAGCTTTCCTCCAATACTCATTGCAGTCATCAAAAGGTTCCAAGAGTGAACAAGTGTTAGAGTTAGTTAAACTAGTAGTTAAATTAGGGTTTTTGACCTAATTTTGCAAAAACATTAATTTTATCTATTTTTAGTAAAACAGATCCAATTTTTAAGGATCTGAATATTTTTGTAAAGGCTATAAAGCCTAAGACTTATGTTATAGAAAAGGTTTGAATTTGGGGACTTGTAGACCATTACTATTGTCAATCTTATTATATTTCTCATGACCTAATATAAGCTCTTTTGCTATCATATGTTTAGCTTCCATTTTATGTCTATTATGTGCCTATGCTTGAATGTGTTATTCAGGTTTATTCAGGTTTATTGATGTCTGATAGCTATCATCCTATTGGAATATTGATGATTTGAATTATAAGTAACTTCCTTGTTATGATTAGCCATTTATATATATTTGTTTTATGTGTGAATTTGCCAGCATGATAAGTTCTCCATCTCTGCACCATATTATCAAACCTCTGAACAGTGGTAGTTAGAAGCCTTATCCCTGATTGAGTTTCATGTATGTCTTGAGAGTGTGAGGTTCTATAGGTTACTTGACTTGATCCATTTAGAAAACCATAAAAACATTTAAGTTACCAGGCATCCTCAAGCTGCAACCTAGAGGAGTTTCCTGGAGTGATAACAAATTAGCGTTGTTGCTGAGGAAAGGAGATTAAAGCTCAGCTTCCCTGGTAGACAACATAGATCCTACTTTGATGATATACAAAGTTTGGACACTATTATTGTTGTAATCATCTATCTGGAAACTCCATTGAAATAAGGTGGCTTCAAGAATACCAAGTACCAGAGCAAACCCTCAAGGGCCACCAGCAACACCTGTTTCAGATCCAGAAGATATTCTGAGAAGAGCTAGGGCTTCACTAAGCAAACCAGCAATGCTACAAAGGAAACTACATCAGGTATTTATAGAGGTATTTCTATTGTTATATCAAATAGACCTCCATTTCAATCTTCTTCTGTTGAAGCAACTAAGGCTCAGAAGTTTATAAGTAAATCAGAAAATTTTAGGGTTGGGGAATCTTCAAGCACTGTTGCTTGTGAAGATCTCATCCCTGGAAACTCCATGAAGGATGAATTTAGTGGAAAATCCACAATATTAATATGTCAAAATAATTTGCTACTCTTTTGGCTCTGAGGTTTGCACCTCTTGACTTCTCTTCCGTCACTGGTTTCCCACATCCAGTACCTGATATGTCTAAATGGGGAGATTTTTTACCTGTCTTCAAGGAGGAGAAAGAAGACAATCCTGCAAAACACATCCTCAAGTTTCACGAGTGCATGGATATATTAGATCAATAGCATGAAGATGTTCATGTATTCATTATATGGTGATGCACATCAGTGGTATTTTTCCTTACCTCCTTCCAGCATTTTATCATTGAAATATTTTCACCGAGCATTCACTAAGCACTGTAAAAGGTAGTATTCATATGATTTTGCATTTGATAATTGTTGTGAAGAATATAAGTTGCATTCTCAATATGAAAAGGTAAATAGAGAAGAATATCTCCCTCAAGAGCTACCTCATCTCTCTTATGATCTTCACGAGGAGGTACTTTCCCATAAACATAAACTAGAAATGAATTATAAAGGAGTTGAAGGTTTTCCTACCATCATTAAATCTGATTGTGGTGAATATGAGGAATTGATTTCTTTAACTACACATGGAAATGATCAGCTTTCTGCTGGTCAAATGATCATTGAAATCAATCAGGCTAGCTCACAGTTTCCAGATTTGCAAATCAAGGGAAGCTGCAGTAACCATGAGAAACCAGATTTCCAGGGAGTGTCTAATCTCCATCTAGAACATCAGGAAGATATTCCTTCTCCTTATGAATATGTTGCTTCAAATTATGACAAGGAACCAGGTAATACTTTTCCAGATCTGTTTCAAAATTTGGTTGCTGATACTCCTATATTCAACCAATGTAGTGATAAGGAAGAAGATGCTAGAATTTGTGAAGACTCATTGTTTACTCAAATTTCATCTAGTTCTTTTTTTCAGCAGATAGATGATAAACAATGTGTGCATGCTGTGATAGATGCTTGTTACAAATATGCTGCTCAAAAGCCCAATAAAGATCTTTTTAGTTTTGGTATATCCTGCAAAGATATTATTGTGGAAGAGGAAATTGTTAGCTGTGATAATCCAGCCTGTCATCATGATGAATTCAGATTACATGAAGGGGAGCAGAAAGATTTAGATCAGCTGTTGAGCTTGCATTTTTATCAAACAAAGGTTGAGCAGTCCACATTCAACATTGACATCAGTGAAGGAAAATATCAGCAACATAAAAAGGTATTTCTTGTTGGCTTTTATGATCCTGTTGCTGACTATCTGGAACTTATGAGTAGCATAGATATCAAAATATTTTTGTCAGATGATAGCTGGTTCTGTCACCCTTTGAAACTACATTGTTGCATGCTATGGTTTCATTTATTTTTTGGGCCAAGATTAAATGATAAGTTCAGCAGATTAGTTTCTGACATGGTTTCACTGGAAGCATGATGTCACGTGATAAGAAACCTCTACTGATTAGAATTAGGAGTAGGAATAGATAGGAAAATAAGCTCTTAATATGAGAAGCTAGGTCATTTTCAGTTGTTTTCATGAATAAGCAAAGCGGGATACAGGCAGGTTGCAGGGGATCAGTTATAAAAGACAAATGACTCCATGCCCAATGGAACACTAGACGATGGCTTTAATTATTCTTTTTCAGGAAAGGAATTTTGGTCTGGGGTTCTTGGGACCTCATAGGGAGGTTCCCATCCCTGAGTAGGAGCCAGATGTTATCTCCTAAAAAAAAATTATTTTCAATAAGTTCACTCATACAATTTATTTTTTGATAGGATGAAGATTTCAAGTCATATTATGAAAAACATTGGGGTGACTAACAAAGTTGGGATATCTGATGTTCCGTTATTTGATAAATTTTAAAGTTTTAGCTTTCAATGGCTTAGGCGAGATTTTTAAGAGCTCATTAGCCACCAAAAAGTCTAGCTTTCAACAGCTAACAGTTTAACACAGGACCATGATTATCCACCGAAAGCTCACTCATTACATTATTGGTTAAAATTCTGGTAAAAGAAATTTCAGTGGCTTAGGAGAGTTTTCCAATAGCTCATTAGCCACCAAAAATATTTGGTTTTGGCAACTTAACGTGGGTATTTCGAAGGATGTTGACCACCGAAAGCGAATGAGATACGTTGTGGAAGAAAGAACGTTTCATTGGCTTGGGAGAATGTGTTGGTAGTTCATTAGCCACCAAAAGCTCAGGTTTCGATAGCTATCAAACAAAACCCTAAATACTCTTAACCACCAAAAGGGATGAAAAGTGAAAACGATTATCTGCCCATCAAAATCAAATTGATCAGCATGAGGCGTGTCATAATTTAGCATGATTAACCACTTAAAAGGAACATGGAGGAGGACCCACTCAAAAAAATCAAAACACAGGTTTCTGTGGCTAATCATGGTTTCGAAATGGTCTCTAAGCCACCAAAAGCAAACTTTTGGCAGCTAAGACCGAAATTTCAGGGTGCTCTAAGCCACCGAAATTGGCATTTTACTATGAAAAGCCATCATTTTAAAACGGTGATTTTGAGCAACTGGAGAATCATTTTGTAAAACTATCGAAGTTTTTGTTTCCTAACATGTCAGAGAACAATAACCTCTCTCTGTTTTACTACAAGTATTTCATATTGGGATAATCGAACCCATCTCTGACCCCTAATTTTTGGATCTCAGAATTTCCCTGTTTTACATGTGTTTTTGAAATACAGATATCTGGTAAATGGAAACGAATTTCAAGAAATTGAGAGATTTTTTTCTCAAAAAACACCAATATACAAAAACCTCTTTTATTTTATACACAAGTTTCACATATTTTGAGAACCAAATGCATCTTTGAGCCCCCATTTTACGTAGTTTGGCCAATTTTATAGGGCAAAAGTTGACCTAACAGGGCAAGTTACAGTAGAAAGATGAAGAGTTTACTTCACCAACACATGGAAAAGAGCAGGATGAAGTGTAAAATCTGAAAGTTGCTGAAGTGCACCATCAAAGGAGGTTTGTTCCATTTTTGGGGATACATCAAAGAGGAGAGGGTCACAAAACCCTACCTATTTTAACCAACAGTGGCTCATCCATCAGAAGACCTGTTATAGCTTTCCTCTAGTACTCACTGTAGTCATCAAAAGGTTCAAAGAGTGAACAAGTGTTAGAGTTAGTTAAACTAGTAGTTAAATTAGGGTTTCTAACCTAATTTTGCAAAAACATTAATTTTATCTATTTTTAGTAAAACAGATCCAATTTTTCAAGATCTGAATATTTTTATAAAGGCTATAAATCCTAAGACTTAAGTTATAGAAAAGGTTCGAATTCATGGACTTGTAGACCATTACTATTGTCAAGCTTCTCATATTGCTCATGACCTAATATAAGCTCTTTTTCTATCATATGTTTAGCTTCCATTTTATGTCTATTATGTGCTTATGCTTGAATGTGTTATTTAGGTTTATTGATGTTTGATAGTTGTCATCCTATTGGCATATTGATGATTTGAATTATAAGTACATTCCTTGTTATGATTATCCATTTATATATATCTATTTTATGTATGAATTTTCCAGCATGATAAGTTCTCCATCTCTACACCATATTATCAAACCTCTGAATAGTAGTAGTTAGAATCCTTACCCCTGATTGAGTTTCATGCATGTCTTGAGAGTGTGAGGTTCTGTAGGTTACTTGACTTGATCCATTTATAAAACCATAAAAACATTTAAGTTACTAGGCATCCTCGAGCTACAACCTAGAGGAGCTTCTTAGAGTGATAACAACACCCTTCAACAATAATTTTTCAATTATGTACATCCTTCACAAAAAACTGATCTGGCTAAAATGCAACCTTCTTACCATTCTAAGTAAGTTGAAGCATCGAAAAAATATTTGCACTCCAATTGGGTACATGATACACATTGGTAATCACACCATTTTAACATTCGGCATTACCAAAACCAACAATAGTAAGTGAATAATGATCTACTACAAAAATTATATTTTCTACAACTTCACTTGTGGAAGAAAATGAAGAAGAATCTTTAGCCATATGATGGTACAACCAAAATAAATTATCCACTCACTATAATTAGTGTGGGGATGTATGTCTTGAGAAGCACTAACATAAAATATATAATTATTTGTCATTCCTTTTGGAAGATGGGGCTACACATTGTTTGATAATCCGGTCAGCATGCCTAATTCAAGTCTTTTGACCTTCTCTTCCAAATTTTTGGTCTTCTTATAGAAATATTTCTCCATATGTCCTAATTTACCACAATAATAACAAGTCTTATTCTTCCTATCCTTCTTAGTTGTATCATCATGCTCCTTCATCTCATTTTGATCAATAAGCCCCTTACCTTTATCTGGATTACCCTATTGAATTCCTTATTTGTATCTTTGTTTACCTTTATCGTTTTACAGATGGGATTGTTACCTAACACCAAATAGAACCCACAAGTGGAGGTGTAAACAATATCTACCAATATTTCCCTTTAGGAATCTGTCAGACATCACCACACAACTTTGGGAGCATGTCTCAACATAAGCCTCCCATGACTCCATGTTTCGTAGGATACACGGTGGGTAATACCTCCACCCCTCATGATATATCTGGGTTAAACACCCTATACTAAGCCATAATGCACAATTATTGTTATTATATTCATGTCATCAAAAAACCATTATGAGCAAGATATGTATCCTATCAAAACCACACTACCCACAAATCATATAAGTATTTCAAATCATAAGAAAAACTTTTAGCACAAATTATTTTCGTGATGTCTATGACATCCAATTTACCTCATAACTACAATGTTTTGGATTTTACATAGCCCATAATCCTATATGTTATTTTTTCAATAATAATGGCATATCCATGTAGATATAAACAAGCTTCATACCTAAATATGTATGTATTGATTTTAAATTCAGAAACTCAAGTTTATATATACCATGCCTCACATCTATTATGAATTCACAAAATGGTTTTGAGTTGCTATCCGAGTACCGAATTTCCACCTTTTATTTTTCATGTTTAGTGAACTCACCTATATATCATCATTATGACATATCAAGCATCTCATTAGTTTGTCTTGTCTAAAATAAAAATAAGCAAAATAAAATGTTAGGACAAGTGATAATATAGCTCTACCCATGTAATGTCAAATGTGGAGCATTGCAAGGAGCAATCTAAGAAACAAAATATTCTAATGGAAGAAGTAAATGAGATAAAAGGAAACTAATATGTGGATGGAATTTTCTCAGTAGTGAAAAAAAGGTGAACTTGAGTAGCATCTACCACAAAGAGTAAAATGAAATGACAAATATATTCCATATCAAGTTTGATATCAAGAAGAACAAAATATGTGTATATTCGAGGAGGAATTTTCAGCGGGATAAAATATAAAAACCAAAATTGTAAAACCCTAAAGAGGCATTCACTTCAAGCTCAAATACCAAATGATATGTGCACATGAACAACTATGATAATGCTTGCACAAATAAGAAAAAATGCAATAGATAAATGTTAAACTATACACAAATGTTGTACACTTTATATGTCATTTTTTTAATAAGAAAACTAGACACGGTTCAAAAATAGAAAGTAATAAATAAATCAATCAATAAATAGAGTTATTAGTGAGATGGTAGATGGAGTCTCAAACTAGTTTGAGCATTTAGTGGGGCTGTTTTTATGATTTTTCATTCTAGTTCAAGAGTTACAAATAGTCAAATTCAATTATGATATAAATTGCATTTGAGAACTCTACAAATAGACTTCCAATTTAGATATTTGTTAATGCCAACATTGCATTGAGCAATGCTAATTGAGCTATTTTATCAAAATAAATATAAAATTTCACCCTAATCTAACTTGTCAAGCATAAGTGGTTGAAATCTAATTAAGTGGAGATAACTCAAAGATCCATTGGCACTTCCACTACCACTAGATCCTTTTAGCAAAAGCACCTTGAAAACCATGCCATTAATCCAACTTAATAGCCATAGGTAAGTACAACAAATTGAACATAACCACAATAGTATCCACAACAATAGTGTCATCACAAATAAAAGTACTCACAATTGCAAAATTAGAAGCAAATTTTGACCTCTTATATGTCCCTAAATGTTCATGATATCCTTTGAACTTCTCTACAAACACACCTATTGATGCCACAAAATAAATCCATTCATGCATATGTTCATGGCCTATCGAGTGCTTGTTGGTCTAGAAGCATGGTGAATGTGAATGATTATGGCATAATGTATGTGTGCTTGTAGGTTTGGTATCCTATAAAATTAAGATGATAGGATTAACTCCATGACAATATGGCTAATATTGACCCCCATCACACTACTAGGTCTTGTCAATTATCCTAGTGAATAAGAGTTTATTACAAGGGTTCATAAATTAGCACATAATAAAATTTAATTACTAGGGTTTCCATTTATCCTATGTTGCAGTTAGTGCAATATATACTGGAACATAAAAATAGTAGCACCACAAATAACAATACTCATAATTGAAAAAATAGTAGCAAAGTCTAACCTCTTATATGCCCCTAAAATCTCACACTATCCTTAGAACTTCTTTATACACACACCTTATCGATGCCACGTTATAAATCCATTGAATTCAAAGAAATGAATCCATAAACACCAAATTAAGATGACAACCTTCATGACATAAAAAATACAACTAAGCCTAGCCCCCAACCCACTACTAGGGTTTGTAAATTACTAGTGAATAAGAATTAATTACAAGGGTTTGTAAATTAACATAGAATACGATTTAATTACCAAGGTTTCCACTCATCCTACACTGCATGTAGAGATATATATCCTAAATTATATACAAATAGATCTTATAATATGGAAAGGGACATTAACACGACATACATCCATGAACATACCGAAACCCACTTTTGACCACAATGTTTACCAATATAGGTGATGATAATGAACCCATAAACACCAAAATAGACAGAACCATAGAAAATTGTTTTAACATTCCCCACTCCACTAGCCCTGAAACTATTTTTAATAATTTATCAAACCACACTTTCTTTCCTCTCCCGCACACAACTATCAGAGACATGCTTCCATTCCTTGTTACACTTTTTCCATCACATTTTACATCAAATTCATTGATAATGAATTACAACAAGTAAAAAATCGCAATCCAGTGGGGAGGATTTACCACAATGCAAAGTTAATTACTAGGGTTTTCCGATTAGCAAGGTATAAGATCATCTAACAAAACAATGAGACGGACAAATAGTGAACAACATTTGAACCCATTTTTTATTTTTATTATGACATTCCATTACAAGAGAGTAAGAGGCATATTAAACCCTTTCATACCCATGAGAAAATCCCATGAGGACAAAAACCATAAATAATAGAATAAGACAAACAAAAATAGCTATTTGAAAAAAAGGCAATGAGATAGAAATAGCCATACAAAAAAAACCCATGTGATAGAAACAACCATACTAGAAAAAACATATTTTTTCTTTCTCACAAACCATAATTCTTATGTTATAAAGACAACACATTTTGTCCATTACAAGATAGCAAGAGGGTTTTCAAAACCATCATAAGAAACCCATGAAAACTAAACCCACAATAGAAGAATCCATCAAAATGACCCACAATCTTATAAAACCATACAAATTTCTACTAGGAGAATTATTGTGTTGAAGAACATAAAGGAAGAAGCTAGTAGGATTGGAATACTACTAGATAGAATTTGGTGAGGTTTTCCTCCAGACGTTCTTCTCTAACTACTTGGATTCCATATCTACAAACACACATAAACGGAGGTGAGGGCCATTAACAACACATAAAACCATGAACATACCAAACCACTTTTGACTGCAATGCTTACCATGATGGGTGATAAACACTACCACCAAATCGACCTCGAGCATCCTCGGACCAGCTTTGCAAATTACACAAGCATGCAACACTGCACCAAACCAGAGGCCAAAGAAAACCAAAGATCTCAATGTCACTGAACCACCACATTGAACGGGTCGAACAACACATCATGTGGTCTTCACTTAATGAAACCGTTTCATAGTGCCTTCATTCATGAGATATTAAAGAATGCCCCTAATTTCACTAGATATTGATAATTACTTACAAATATACTTTTATTGAGCCCCCCTCACAATATATATTTTTAATTAAAAATCCCCATTTTTTACAATATATTCATTATTTTTACTAGAAACCCTTTTTTATAACCCCCCAATACCTATAAACCCCCCATACCCTATTCCCCACCATCCAATACCTACAGTATATTAACCTTATTGTAATATCCCAATTTTGACCCCATTATATTAAAATTGCAAATGATGTAAATATAATTATTAAATCATGGTGAGGAGATCAAGGCCAAGGCCCCACCATGGATTTAGCATTTTATGTATCGGCAATTAAAATCAATGCCGATGGTTATCATGCTAGCCAGGAACATTATAAAAAATGAGACATCATGTAAATATTCAATTAATAAAAATACCCACAACTAGTTATGTCAATGCAACAAAGAGATGGAGGCATGATTTCACAAGGAATAGGGAGAGAAATTATTCAAAATTGAGCCAATAGTTTAAAGCCAAATGTCAATGGGAGAACCCATAAATTCTCAACTACTCATTTTGTATTTTGTGCCCAATCATTTATTTCTTCTGGAAGTTGGTTGAGGCAATTAATGCATTGGGGGTAAGAGTATGGAAGTCAAATTCGTATTGGGGCAAGCCATCATTTTTGGAAAATTGTGTTTTTTTCTTATTGGAAAAGTAAATACCCATAAATGCATGTCCATTCCATTATTCACCCATGTGTTTCTATTCCTCATGCAACTAGGGATAGATGGGCGTTTTCTCTCATGTTTTTCCTGCATTTTCCTCATTTTTCCATACCCTGAAATCCGTTTTTGTATTGCTGAGTGAATGGGAAGTAGAGATTCACAATTTGGGGATTTGGGGAGGTCAGTTTTGCTTATGTAGTTCCCAAGAACATTTCTAAAAATGAATTTCTCACCCATGGTTGATTTCCCCTTCTGAAATTTCATTTTTGTTGCCAAACATTTTTCTACATACCCAGTATTTGAGTTTGGAAGTTATGTGCATCCTTGTTTTGGTCTGAAAGACTTAGGAGTGGAAGAGGCCTAGAATTGGATTGATAAACCTAGGGAAGCGAGGAATCTCAGAAAGATTCAAGAGGGGTTGGTTATTCTTCTATGCACGCCCTGGTGAGCATTGGAAGGGAAGGTATGGCCTGAGGGACTGTGTAGCAATGAATGGAATACTTCCTTGTGTTGGGTGTGTAGGTATTGTGGAGACCAAGCTAGATAGATCTTATGCAGGTGTCCATAGCTCTGTGGTTGAGCTCACTAGCTTAGAAATTATACCTTTCCACTGCCTTAGATGCCTGATAAACCTAACTATGTTTGGCTTGGATGAACTTCAATGTGTATTTGGCTATGTGTGAGGTTGTTGTTCCCTAGTTCCTTGTGGAAATCTTGCCCATCTTGGGGGTGGCAGTGGTGTTGAAAGATTGATGAGACCAGTGGCTTATGGTTTGGTGGAACATTACAGTGACATAGCTAGTTGTGGGACAACTCCTTTTCAAGATAAGTATTTATTGTGTTAATTTTGCAATGTATTTGCTTTATGAATTATTATGAACATATTGAATGCTTGAATGGTATTTTATTTCGCTGTATTTACATGAATTATGCATCTGTACATGTCTTTTATTTCAATTCATTTCTGTTTATGTTCATGGGGCTATATTCATCGGTTTGATAGATAGCAGCACTATAGTCGTGTCCTCTCTCTCTCGGTGAGTAGAGGGGAGGGGATGTGACAATGTGGTATCAGATCACTTGTTGCAGCATTGGGCCTAAATGGGAAAACATGATCAGTGGATAGAGGTAAGATCACCCTCTGTGGCTAGCAGAAAAAAAAAAGAAAAAAAAAGACAAAAAAAATTTCAAAATTTTTCTAAGTGTTTTGAAGTTTACATGTAGGAAAAATTTGTCAAGTTTGCCAATGCGTTTCGGAAAACCTTGGAGAGTTTTCCAACGAATGAAGAAAAAATTTCAAAATTTTTTCTAAGTGTTGGAAAATTTTCTATGTCGGCTGATTTGGTCGATTTCCGCCTATACATGTCGGTTGAACTAGTTGAATTGAGTTGATACATGTAGGTTGAGTTGGCCAAGTTGTGCTGACGAGATTGCAATAGATGTGTCGATGAGTTAGGCTGAGTTTCATTGATGCGTGTCAGGAAAAATAGGCGAGTTTCGTCAATGCATCTTAGCAAGATTTTTTGAGATTGCCGTGAAAGAAAGAAAATTTTTCTATGTATAGACATGTCGACAAAACTTGGGGATTTTTGTCGATACATGTCAGAAGAAATGGTCGAGTTTCGTCGATGTCAAAGAAAGAAAAACAAAATTCAATTTTTTTCTAAGTGTTGAAATTTTCCATATGAGCAGAAAAAGATGAGTCTTGTCGATATGTGTCGGAAAAAACTTGGTGAGTTTTGCCGATATGTCGAAAGAAAATGATGAGTTTTGTCGACATGTTAGAAGAAAATGACGAGTTTTTTTGACACGTTGAAAGAAAACAATAAGTTTTGTTGACACATCGAAAGAAAATGACAAGTTTTGTCTACACGTCAAGAAAATAACGAGTTTTGCTGAAAAGTTGGAAGGAAACGACGAGTTTTTCTTATGCATTGGAAGCAAAAGAGGAGTTTTTCAGACACATTGGGAGAAAAAGTAGAGTTTTGTTGATGTGTCGGGAGAAAAAGAGTAGTTTTGTTGACACATCAAGAGAAAAAGATGAATTTTATCGATCAGCACAAAAAGGTGAGTTTCTCCAATATGTGTAAAAAAAACTCGACAAATTTTCTCAACACGTCGGAAGAAAAAGGTGATTTGTTCCGACATGTTCTGTTGACCCCCATCATCCCCTTGAGATAGTCGTCGATTATGAGAAAAGTCTATGTTTTGACAAGTTATCAATATAGGATTTTTCCAAATGAAGGAAAGAAATTTATAAATCTCTGAGAATTTCATGCAGCTAACAATTGTGTTTATGAACACATTTTGCAGAATCATAGTCACATAAAAGGAAGCATTTCACATAGTGCAGTTTGGAAAAATTTGGTCTTGGTTCAGCTAAGAAGATGATTATCATGGATGATGCATAGGATCCCTATGAGCTCGAGGAAGATTCCATGGGGGAGAACATGCAGGTTGGGAATGCTGAAATAGAATCTAATGGGAAAATAAATCAAGAGACTCCCCCAGATATCGTAACCACCATGAGGAGCCTAAGGGTGGATTTGCAAAGTTACAGAGAAGATAATGAAAGGTTGATTAAAGCTTAGGAAGACCAAAATCATTTGAATGCAGTCATGCTACAGAGTTTGACAGATATCCAAAGGTAGATAAACTATGGGCATCAAACAAAAAATATAGAAGGGAGTGGGAATAGTTCAAGGAGAAATTCCCACAAGAGGACCAATATCTCAAGAAGAGTTCCTAGAGATAGAACCCATACTCTAGAAATAACTTCTAGTGGAGCCTTTGAATTTAAAGTATCCATTTGGGATTCAATCTCTTCATCTCACAGGAGAAAGAGGAAGAGGCATTACAAGAACAATTCATATAGGGAATTTAAGAAGGAAAAGCCTCCTACATTTGATGGTGAGGTAAAATCTGGTCAAGAAGCTGAATCTTGCCTTCTTGGAATGAGAAAGTATTTCCAAGTCCAAGACTACTATGGAAATATGAAGGAAAGAATAGCCATCTTCAACTTAAATGGAAGAGCAGCTATATGGTGGGAGCACCTCAGGCAAGTGAAGAATATCAATGAAAGAATGATTGTGTGCAAGTAGTTCAAGATATACTTCAAGTAGAAGTACCTCTCTGATAGGTACTATGATGATAAGATTGAAGAGTTCCATGAACTGAAATTGGGACAATTAACCATGGAATAATATGCAAACAAATTCTTAGAACTTCTGAGGCATGTCAGGTATATTCGATATGATAAGGTGAAAATTCAGCATTTTCTAAGTCATCTACCTCAGGCATATAAAGATAGGATTGAGTTTGATGAACCTCGAACTCTAGAAGCAAAAATAAGAAAGGCCAATTATTTCTATGATCAAAACAAAAGCAAACCTGATTTCCATAAGGCATGGAAGGACAAGAGGAATGAGAAGTTTGACTAAAGGAAGAAAGTTTTCAAACTCTCTAACTTATGAAATAAGCAAAGGAATCCATCACAAGTTGTGACTAAGCCAACCAGAATGATGGGAGACAAGCCAAGAGAACCACTTCAATGTTGGGGATGTGGAGGAGACCATATGCTTAGGAACTTTCCACATATAAATGGGATTGTAAGTCAAGTTTACAACATCCAAGAAGCTGAAACTGTGGGTCAAGTGGTGAGAACCATCCCTAGAATCTATGCAGCACTAGAGGACCTCCAGAAAAATCATCAGTCAACTGTGGTTGAAGTTGAAGGTAAGATTTCTAAGCAATCTGTTTTTATTTTGATTTACCCCATATCTACTCACAATTATATCACTCCTAAAATTGTTGATATTTGTGCTTTTAAGAAATTAAAGCATAGAAAATCATGGTTAGTTCAACTATCCACCAGAACCAAGAGAAACATTAGTGAAATTATAGAGAAATGTCCATTAGATATGGATGGGATATTCACTTATGCAAACCTGAATATGCTGCCACTTGGTTCCTATGATATTCTCATTAGAATGGATTGGTTAGAAGCACACAAGGTTAAACTTGACTGCTACAACAAGAAATTTGAATGCATAGATGAAGAAGGAACCCTAAGGGTTGTAAGAAGCATTCCAAAGGTGATTTCTGTTAGGAAGGTTTCAACAATGTTGTTGAAGAAGTTTTGTAGGAAAGGTTGTAGATTGTATGCAGGCCATGTTTTGGAGGCAACGAAAAATGAAACTCCTAAGTTGGAGGACTATCCTGTATTGCAAGAATTCAGGGATTTTTTTCATGATGAGATTCCAGGACTTCCTCTAGAGAGAGACATTGATTTTACAATTGATCTTGTGTCGGGAGCCACACCAGTGTCCAAGATACCCTACAGGATGAGCACACCATAATTGCTAGACATGAAAATACAGTTACACGAGTTGTTGGAAAAGAAATATATCAGGTCGAGTGTATCCCCGTGGAGAGCACCAATTCTATTTGTGAAAAAATAAATATGGGACACTTAGGTTATGTATTGACTACAGGGAGTTGAACAAAGTTACTGTGAATAATTAATACACATTACCTCGAATTGATGACCTTTTTGATCAAATGAAAGGAGAAAAGTTATTTTCAAAAATTGACTTGAGGTCTAGTTACCATCAGGTAAGAATCAAAGAGGAAGATATTCATAAGACATATTTTAGAACAAGGTATGGGAACTATGAGTTTGTGGTGGTACCATTTGGTCTCGCAAATGCACTAACTACATTCATGTGTCTCATGAATAGTGTTTTTAGCAATTATTTGGACAAGTTTGTTCTTGTCTTCCTAGATGACATTCTTATTTATTCTAAGGATGAAGAAGAGCATGAAGAAAATTTGAGAATGGCATTGCAATTTCTAAGGGAGCATAAGTTGTAGGCAAAGTTAAATAAATGTGACTTTTATAAAGATAAAATTCATTATTTCATTATCTCAATGGAGGAATATCTGTGGAACCTGAGAAGATTGAAGCCATTATGAATTGGCCAACTCCAAGAAATGTGACAAATGTGAGATCCTTTATGGAACTTTCTGGGTACTATAGGAGGTTCATTGAAGGATTCTCTAAGGTCGCACATCCAATCACTTATTTGCAAAAGAAATGGATAAAGTTTGAATGGACACCAAGCTGTGAAGAAAGCTTCCAACAATTGAAGAATATTCTTACAAATGCACCAATTTTGAAGACTGCAGACCCGAAAAAATACTTTGTGGTGTGTACGTATGCATGCAATCAAGAACTTGGAGGATTTCTTATTAAAGGCAACAACGTGGTATGCTATGAGTCAAGAAATTTGAAGGAGCATGAGAAGAACTATGCTACTCATGATTTAGAACTTGAAACCATAGTACATGCTATAAATATGTGGAGAAATTACTGAATGGGCGTGAAATTTGAGCTGAGGATAGACCATTGTGGTTTGAAATACTTGTTTGATCAACCAAATTTAAATGCTAGGCAAACTAG
This sequence comes from Pseudotsuga menziesii, assembly GCA_001517045.1. NCBI lineage: Eukaryota > Viridiplantae > Streptophyta > Pinopsida > Pinales > Pinaceae > Pseudotsuga > Pseudotsuga menziesii. The sequence goes on along the minus strand of LPNX011113549.1, from coordinate 160,614 downwards.
ATGGTTGGAATTTTTGTGTGAATTTGGTTTTGAAATCAAATACATAAAAGGAAAAGAAAACAAGGTGGCTGATGCACTCAGCATGAAGGTACATGAAATGCATGTGGCATCTCTTAGTACTTGCCAACCATATTTGAGGTAGAATATTATTAACCATATTTCCAAGGATGAAGTGTATGTACAAATAAAGGACAAGTTGCAGTAGAAAAACCTTGAAAGGAAATACGGAGGATATAAATTGGAAGGAGACAAACTTCTTACTTATAAGAATATAATTTATATTACAAATGTAGCAAACTTGAGGAGGATTGTTATGGATGAAATCCATCAAAATCCATATTCTAGTCACCTAGGATATCATAAAACAATTGCTACATCCAAAAACCAATATTTTTGGATAGGAATGAAAAAGGACATTGTTGAGTATATTTCTAAGTGCATGAAATGTTAGCAGGTGAAGATCCAACATTAATACCCAACATGTTTATTACAACCTTTTCCAATCTAGGAATGGAAATGGGAAGTCATTTCCATGGATTTTATCACAGGTTTTCTGATGACTATGAGACAACATGATTCCATCACAGTTGTGGTGGAAAATTTAACAAAGGCATCACATTTTAAACCGGTCAAGTCCATGTATAAATTCGATGCCATTGCAAATATTTTCATGAAGGAAATTTTCAAATTGCATGGATTTCCTAAGGAAATAATTTCTGACGGGGATACCAAGTTTACTTCAAATTTTTGGAAGGGTCTTTTTGCAGATTTGGGTACAAAGATGAACTTTAGCACCGCCTACCATCCTCAAATCGATGAACAAATAGAGAGAGTAAATTAGGTGCTTGAAGACATGCTTCACATGTATGTAATGGACAAACTATCCAAGTGGGAGGATTATTTACACTTGGTATACTTTGCATATACTAACATACACCAAGCATCACTGGGAATGAGTCCATATGAAGCTTTATATGGAATAAGGTGTAGAAAACCAATGACTTGGAATAATCCAGTGAATAGAATTGGGCTCGGTCCATAATTGCTTAATAAAATGGAACAAGAGGTTGCAAAGATTAGGCAGAACTTGAAAGTGGACCAAGATAGAAAGAAGATCTATGTAGATAAGCATAGAGTGCATAGGGATTTCAGTATTGGGGATCATGTTTATCTTAGAGTGAGGCCAAGGAAGAGTTCCTTGAAGCTTGGGAGTTGTGCCAAGCTATCACCTAGATATTGTGGGTGATTTGAAGTTCTTCAAAGAATAGGGCCAGTTACATATAGACTTGCATTGCCTGCTAGCACTAGAGCTCATCATTGTTTATCATGTCTCTTTGCTTAAAATATATGTACATGATCCTAACCATGTGATTAATTGGGATGTAATCCAGGTGGAACCCAAGGGAGAGTTCCAAACCCAGCCATTGCGCATCCTATACAAGAAGGTAATAGTGCTATGGAACTGAGCCGTTGGACAGGTAAAGGTGCAATGGAAGCACTACAGTCTCAATGAGGCTACGTGGGAGATGGAGGATACCATGAGAGAAACACATCCATTTTTGTTCAATTTTGAAGAGCATTGAGGGAAGTGATAAATTAAGGGGGAGGGGAATGTAATATCCTGATTTTGACCCCATTATATTAAAATTTCAAATGATGTAAGTATCATTATTAAATCATGGCGAGGAGCTCAAGGACAAGGCTCCACCATGGATTTAGCGTTTTATGTATCGGCAATTAAAATTGATGCTGATGGTTATCGTGCTAGCCAAGCACATTATAAAAAATGAGACATCATGTAAATATGCAATTAATAAAAATATCCACAACTAGCTATGCCAATGAAACAAAGAGATGGGGGCATGATTTCACAAGGAATAGGGAGGGAAATTATTCAAACATTGAGCCAATAGTGTAAAGCCAAATATCAATGGGAGAACCCATAAACTCTCAACTACCCATTTTGTCTTTTGTGCCCAATCATTTATTTCTTCTAGAAGTTGGTTGAGGGAGTTAATGCATTGGGAATGGAAAAGTATGGCAGTCAAATTCATATTGGGGCAAGCCATCATTTTTGGAAAATGGTGTTTTTGTTTATTGGGCAATTAAATACCCAGAAATGCATGCCCATTCCATTATTCACCCATGTGTTTCTCTTCCTCAAACAGTTGGAGATAGCTGGGCGTTTTCCCTCATGTTTTTCTTGCATTCTCCTCATTTTTCCATACCCAAAAATATATTTTTGTATCGCCGAGTGAATGGGAATTATAGATTAACGATTTGGGGGTTTAGGGAGGTTGATTTTGCTCATGTAGTGCCCAAGAACGTTTCTAAAAATGAATTTCTCACCTAGGGTTGATCTCCCCATTTGAAATTTCATTTTTGGTTGCCAAACGTTTTTCTACATACCTAGTATTTGAGTTTTGAAGTTAAGTGCATCCTTGTTTTGATCTAAAAGACTTAGGAGTGGAAGAGGCCCATAATTGTCTTGATAAACCTAGTGAAGAGAGGAACCTCACAAAGAGATCAAGAGGGCTGGATATTCTTCTATGCATGCCTTGAAGAGCACTGGAAGGGAAGGTATGGCCTAAGGGACTATGTACCAGTGAAGACTGTGTGGTGTGTGGTGCTTTGATGTGGGACGATTGAACAGTTTTTGTAAAACTATATCTTGATGTTCTATTTTAGATTGTCCCATAGAGACTGTGTGGTGCTTTGATGTGGGATGATTGAAGAGTTTTTGTAAAACTATATCTTTATGTTCTATTTTAGATTGTCCCACATAGACTGTGAGGATTTTTCATGTGTGACGATTGAACAGTTTTTGTAAAACTATATCTTGATTCTTAAATAAGAATAGTAGATATATGGGTTTTATTTACTCTTGAAAAAGATTCACATATTATTGGTCCAAGAGGCGCTCTACAACCCAGTATGAGGAGATCCTGTAACCTTACGTAAAGTTATGTAACGTTATGTCGGCTATAAATAATAAAAAATTAAAATAAAACCAATATGGGGAGATACTGTAACTTTATGTAATGTAATGTAAGTTATGTAATGTAATATAACGTTATGTAATATAAAGTTGGATATAAATTTAATCCTCACTACCATTTTTCATAGCCACACAATTATCATTCAATACTTCTGCTGCAAAATCAGTCCAATAAATGGCAACAGATTCCTTATATTGCTACCATTTCGTGATCAGAATCTTCTATCAAGAAAAACATATTTTACCCTTCTTCCCACCTCACGTTAATATTTCTGTACAAGAAGCTTCCATCTCCCTAGCTTCACTGACTGCGCTGCTGTGCTCCATGAGAATGTTGTCATCCACAACACAATCACCATAATGTACCAAAATCCATATAGAGTACTGTTCTTGCGCATTGCCATTATAACTGGGATTCTCGAATCCAGTTTCTGCTGTTATCACAAATAAGATGCAGCACACAATCGATTCACAAGTGCTGACATTGTTTGTTGTTTGATAGGGTTACTATTTATAGAGTTCCCGTGATGAGAAAATAATAGAGTTTACATCAATAGGATTGTAATATATGCGATACTTTTTTATCCGGTGTCTGTCACACTACATTATTCGGTGTCTGTCACACAACATGCATGGTGATGTGTTTCGTTTATGGAGATGTTTCTTGACTTGCTTTGTAGTTCCCATATTTTCCATAGATTCCATATTCTCTGTCAAACAATATATGATATGATAACAGAAAAAAATATACAATAAATCAATTGTTCTATAATTTTATTAACCTTCGAGAGAGGATCCAGACCTTACGAGTTGTCCTACCATCCATCAGTAAGTGGAGCTTCCCTGTCCAGTGTTTGGAAAACATGGTGAATGCCCAATTTGCTCTCAGGATCTGGATGCGAACAGAACAACCCCAATTTCAGCACATTCTCCATATCGCCCACGTCATACCCACCACATTAGGTGTATATTAATACTTTACGTGAATTAATTGCTTGGTGTTTCAAAACAGAGTTTAGCTCTATTTATTTTGTCTACCTATTGTGACTAAACAATGCTTGAAAGCTCTGAGGATTGTAAGCAAATTTCAGTCTCTGAGTGTTGGAATTCGAAATCCAATCCACCCGTGAAAGTTTCTAACGATTTTTTAAAACATTTTACTCAATGTTTATGTAATGGCACCATTATTGTTAGATCCAATATCTTCGAGGTTTTTTTTGAGATGTTGTAGATTTTTTATTTATTTAAATCCCCTCTATATACTATTGTTCATTATTTTTATTACGAGTATAGTGAATACAAAATTTTATCAAGAGCTGTTAGTTTTATCAAGGTTTAACATATAAATTTGATCTTTAAATTATTTTTATTTTTAGTTAAAAAAATAGTATAATAGTACAGGTTAGCCAATGTATGGATGTGTGATGAGTAAGGGCTTTGATTGTAGAAAACCTGTTTATAATTAATTTAATTAGATTGTGATGATTTTCTATTGTAGTATCTTTGTAATTAATTTAATTAGTAGAAAGTATCTTTATAATTAATTTAATTAGTACAAAATTCTTCTCAGGTATGTCATTCAAGGAGGTTTTCACTTTGGGAGATTTGATCCCTCTCCGCGCTTGATAGAGCCTAGGATTTGGATCTACGCTAGTATTTTAGGAGTTATATCATTCTAACACATGTATTTTACAAGTCAATTATGACTATTCCTCAAGTATATGAACACTATTTTTTGTTACATGACTTCGAATCCGACGAGCACTATTCCTTGTTACACGTGTAATGTATGATCTGCATATATTCTTTAGATAGATATCATTGCACCAAGTATTAATATTTGTGATAAAGTAGTTGTGTTCAACACTATTTGTGTCTACAAGTCAATTATGACTATTCCTCAAGTCTATGAACACTATTCCTTGTTACATGACTTAGCATCCCACGAGCACTATTCCTTGTTACACGTGTAATGTATGATCTGCCTATATTCTTTAGATAGATATCATCACACCAAGTATTAATATTTATGATAAAGTAGTTGTGTTCAACACTATGCATGGCTATATGAGTAATAATATGATAGATAACATCACATCAAATATCAATCTTTAAAACAAGGCCTAGCAACAATGCTGCATATAATTCCCTACTCTTAAAATTGTAAAACTTAGAGCAAGTTTAAGTTTGGGTAAATGAGGAGTCTGCTAGAGAGTTTTATTTTTTTGGACTGCAATATTGTTTGCAACAAAAGAACATTTGTTTATAATGAATGTGATAAACTACCCTAAATATTTGAGATGTTAATGTTTTCTTAAAGTACTTAGTGAACTAATTGATTCTTTAGGAATTTATATGGAAATGAAATTTTGTGCAGAAAAAATTACTTTCATCTTGCTCTTCAGGTATTGACTGTTGACTTGAAAATAATATTGTGGATCAGAAAAATATTTGTTGATTTGCTCATAAAAACCATCACCCCCACTTATTAAGAGAAAATTTGTTAAGCATAAGAAATTAAAATTATTGTTTTTGTTGTAAACCCCTATCTATGGAATCAAATTGACTTGTATGTTATTTTAAATGGATGCATATACTAAATATCAAGGAGATTCAATCAGGTTTATAAGTACAAATAGGAGTTTTTATTTTAAATGGATGCATATACTAAATTTCAAGGAGATTCGATCAAGTTTATAAGTGCAAGGAGTTTATTGTTTGACAATTGAACCCATCTCTTGGCATCTGCATCAACCTCGAAATTGCATTGTTCGTACAACTCTGTAGTTGTAAAAACATAATTCGAAATCAAAATACACAATTCATTTGGGTTTTTTTAGACAATTTCTAGTGGATATAAATTCAAACCTTGTTAGACTATCTACCATAAAATTGAAGATCAATATCTCAGCTGAGATGCACTTTTAATTTGGCTAAAAACATTGTTTTGTGTCATTATTCCATGGGTTCTAGATTTCCAAAGTGCCCAATCTAAATGAGGTGTTTACACCCCTGGTTCATTATAGTGGATTAAATATACGTCTTAAGACATGACATGCCATGTGAGGCATAATATATGAATCCTAGAAGCCATTTTTGGTGTAGAAAATGCATTTATAATATAATAAACATTTCCTAGACAAAGAATTTATTCTGGAAATGTTTATAGCACTTGGAAATTTGCAAAATAATCCAAAAATCACATGAGTAATTTCTCAATGGTTTTCATAAACATCTAAATACTGCTGGAATTTTAGACAATGTAACTCGGAATATTTTAAACCCTTAAGAAACATATGGCCTAATCCTAAAATCCTCCACCAACCCTAACCCATCTAAATAAAATCCTTCCAACACAAATAGAATTTGAAAAGAAGAGCCTCCACTAAACCTAACCCATCTAAATAAAAGACTTCATTCCAGCAAAAATTGTTTTACATTCTTATTTGATTTATTGAGACTCATTTGAATTTTATTAAATGTGATGTAACAATATGGGAAGAGCATTGTTTCTTAATATATAAGAAAATCAATCACCTCTATAGAAATGCAAAGTGTTGAGCATCTCACAATTCATATTTTGACACAGGGTTGACGAGTTGGGATATGACCCGCTCTCTGTGATGAAAGTCAGTTGCATTCAAAACAGGAAGGAGGAATCACATATTCAAAGCTGAAACCCACAACGCTTTCATAAAATGATGCTGCAACATCTCCCTAATTCAATGTCATATTGATATCTCTAAGCACGATGTTCTCTAATGGGACATTGTCACTACATGCAAATATAATTGCTAGTTTTGTTGCCGACGTTCCACTAATAGTATCATACCAAACATCACTCACTTCCATGGCTGATGTCTGAACAAAATTTCAAGTCAGTAATTGTAGGGGATTTACAATTTGAATCAGACATCTTAGCTTCTTTTACCAAAAGTAAAAAGAACAAACCCTCATATGTAGATAATTTCATTTTTTTGTTATATAATTTTAAAGCTCTCAGTGACCGCAATGTTTCAATTAAAATGGGAAGAAAAAAGCTTCCAATACCATAACCCATCCCCACGTGTCATCCAAGGACGGAATGCGAGAAGTGTAGGCCAACACGTTCAATCACACATTTGATTTGATTTGATCAATTTCCATGAAGTATGTTAAAAAAAAAGAGATGAGGCCCGAGGCAGCTTACACTTTAAAAGCTATCTTAAGGCACTCATGGGTTCATCCTGTCATATTCCATACAGAGGGATATCAATAGTTGAATTAAGAATTAGCTAATCAGCATAGTAATTCCCGATGCTGACAGATTAAGCAAAGTGTAGAAAATAATTCTTTCCAAATTTGGATGGAATCTGTTTCATGCAAACATTATCCTTAAGCTTCTACATATTTATATTGGATTTCGTTTCCCTAGAGTTGAAGGCGATTAGGAGGATATGATTTTAAATTTAAAGGAAAAATTGTCGAAATCAAATAGCTTCTCAGTAGTATCTATGTGGAAGTCTAACATAATTCGCCTTCTATGACACTATTGGTCAGGCCGCACTGATTTCAAAAACTTTAGTGAGTGAGGATATCAACCGCTCCTCTAACTTGATATTTTTAATAATTTAAACTAATGAAAGAATTTTCTCTGAAACTCAAGCCTCGAACTGAAATTAGATGCAATTATCAGTGAGACTCCTAGAACTACAGTACTGCTAGAAGCATGCCTTATTATTATCAACTTATTCTTTATCTTGTTAATTAATATACAACATGATGTAACAAAAGAAGACTGTCAAGAAATAGTTTCTATAATAATTTGAGCGATTTTATTGTGATGTTATACATGAGTAACTAACACTCCTCTGTGGCTCAATTTTGTCTTTAGAACAAGCTCATAGAAATGTTCTATGTATAATTGATAACAATGACCTCCTTCCTGCTATGACCCTGAATCGTTCATCTTTGTTCTCGAGCTCAGGCCTGTGTCCAAGAATTTGGATTAAAGATTTAAAATTTAGCAAGAACCTAAGAAATATAAACTATAGTTTGAGAAAATGAAGCATTAATGATAATGAGCTCAAGGAAATAACTACAGTACGCTTCTCTATTCACCACAAGGTGAGAACTACCGAATTCTGTTCACAACAAGGTATTTGTGGCAAAAATCAACGACATCCTGGAAGCAACATTTTATTTAAGGCCAGAAAAATTCAAAATAACAACAATAAAACAAAAACTAAAAATAAAAGCAATAAAACCATAAATTAATGGAGACGTGTGGTTAGACTTCATCAATTGTAATGTCCTGAATTTCAGACCTAACACTTATAGACATGTGCCTATTGATTATAATGATTATCTTGATGTTTTATTTTTATATTGGGTCAAAGACCCCATTGCATATGAACATGATGATTTGTTTTATATATTGGACGTAAGCCAATTATTGATGATATATCTATATGTTTGTTTGTGTTGAGTGTGGACCCTGAAGCACATGATTGATGAGATGTTTTGTGTTGAGCGGGAAGCTCTGAAGCACATGAGTGATTGATGAATTGTGTTGAGCAAGGAGCTCTGGAGCACATGAGTGATTGATGATTTGTGTTGAGCGAGGAGCTCTGGAGCACATGAGTGATTGATGATTTATGTTGAGCGAGGAGATCTGGGGCACACGAGTGACTGATGATTTGTGTTGAGAGAGAATCTCTGGAGCACATGAGTACTTACCTTTTTGTTGAACAAGAAGCTTTAGCACATGAAAATATAATTGGAAGTGTTGGGCATAAGCCCTATATCCTTCCATGTTGATGTTGAGCATAAGCTCTGGAGCATCGGATCCTTGGCCATTGTATCCCTAGGTGTATCCTAGCATTATTGTTGAGTGAAGAGCTCTGGAATTGCACTAGGTTGTAACTCCCTATTAAAGCATTGAGTATGGGCTTTGGTAAGTGCTAGGGGTTACTTAAAAGAATTTAATAACCTACGAGTGAAAATGACTCGAGGAAAATATTGATCTCATCATACTTATTTATAAGTGATTAAATGAAATTTCAAATTTCTGTATTCTCATCAAGTACTGAAGAACTACCACATTATACGAGGGAAATCCAACATGCAAGGATGTTTAGAGTTTCCTATCCTAGTAGACCTAAACCATATACCTACTTGACCTTAATGAAGAAGTGTCATTAAGTCTAGGGATCATGGTATATGATTCCCAAAGACAAATGTTAACAAGCGTTATATTATTAAGTACTTTATACATGGTATGTATAAAGAGTTAAATATAATTATAATATTAATGATGAAAGAGAAAGAAAAGCTCCATCCAATTATTATTTACTACATAAAGATAATAAATAGACCAAAACCTAAAAATTCTAATTAGGAACTAGTAGAAAGTTCCTAAGTTAAAATACTAATAATTACCCAAACAAATTGAAAAGGGTTAAATCAAGAAACCAAGGTTTCTTGATTTAACTCTCCCTTTGATTGAAAAGTATGTCTATAAAGACTCAAGCCAAGGAAAGTATTGGGGTTCTGATCTATCATTAGAAGAGTCATTTTTATGTCTATTTTCTCTCAAGTAATTCTTGGAGAACATTTTCCTAGAAGGAAAAAGGAGAACTGATCTAGACTTGATATACCAGATACGAAACCCTACCTTATGAGCTCGAAGATATTTGCATGTTGGATTCCAGCTCGGGGGGATCTGGATTAAAACCAGTAATGGTTCAGGGTCATGGTTGGGTGGAACGTGGTAGTTCCCAAGTGATTTCGTCATCAAAACAGAGGTCAGATGTTCCTTTGAATTGTTAATACTGGTTATTCAAAGTGTGTAGGTTCAACCATTAAAGGAGCTTCAAAAAATTACATGTATGAAATCCTAGTATGTCTATTTCATTTCTAGCATAGATGTTGGCTTCTTTAGGTAAAGGTTCATATTGTATTTTCTAACCCTAGAAATGGTTGTTCTGTCTATATATTCTAGGGTTTAAATTTCTTAAAGTATAACCCTAGGATGAAAATTATATCTCATGTTGTATTCACCAGGGTTTGTTCAATTAAGTTTGTTTCTATATTTATCTTCATTAATTAAACTGTGTTTAATGAAAACTAAGTTTTGTTTCAGATTACTATATATTTGTTGTTTTAGCCTATCTTACTCTACTGACATATTCCATTTGTTAGTAGAGACATGTTGTATATTTAAATAGGTAAATATTAGAAGTAAGTTTTAAATACATATATGTATAAACTTACAATCTAGATAACCTAAGGTACTATCTACAAAATAAAATACTATGTATGTATATAAACATATTTATACATCAAACATAAACAAATCTGAAGAATATCTATAATTATTCTACATTAAAATCTAAGATAAATAAACCATTGAAGACCTTTCAAGGTCTGCACCATTAGTTATCTGCTAACTGCTAAATCATTTCATTAAATAAAATCATCATAAATAAATGAACAAGTATTGTGACCATTATTTTGGTCCAAGATTCACACCTCTGTTCCTACACTAAATCCGCAGTCCTATTATTTAAAAATAAACAACATCATAATCGCATGCACAAATCTTTTAAAGATCCCATCTAAATATCGCTCATAACTGTTACTTATAAAATAACCAAGCAAAACATTTAAAACAAAATTAAAGAACTCTGTAATGTATAACATAGGTTGTGGTATCGACCCCTGTGGGTTTACAAATCTAAGTTGTAGGCCTCATTAAAAGAACCATAACATATATACACAAACAGTAACCAATTACATAACTCGGTGGTCATACCATATAATGAATTAAACACCATTTAATTCATACACAGGAAGCGCTTTCATTTATAAACCATATCAAAATGTCTGCACAGTACCAAATAATTACAATGGTGAACAGAAATCGAATCTTGTGGGCATACAATCCCAACTCTCGTCTAATTAAAAATACAACTCATTACATCAACCACGACAGGATTGAACCCTGTGGGTATTGTGTACCAATGCCACGCTATACATACATTGTATGCAGGCTACATTAATAAATTCAATACTTTTAAATAATAAACAATTATGCTTCAGCTAAGTTGTAAGACTTAAGATCTACCCCTGCAAAGTAATCACGGACACGGACAAATTAAATTAACACACACAGTCCATTTAAAAGTCAGTCTACAATGATGAAGGCCATCATGGGTTTGCACCCATGGCTCCTACATAATACACATTATATTATAAACCAATGAAATCATAAACAATAATGCAACCATCTGGAGCTATCGCAACCACTTTGAGAAAGGCTCATGCGACTGATGGCAAGGCCTCAACCCAAACACTGTCAGTTATTACAATGAAATACAAGCACTTAATACACAGTTCATAAATGAAGGAAAATTACACCTTATACCCCGTAGTAATTGTTAGAATATAATCCGTTAGGGATTATAATATTGTAAATAAATAAATAGGAATAGTTGGAAGCCGAAAAGGCTGGACGGAAGGTGAAATAAACCGTCACATGAATGTATAAATGAATGCTTAGCCATGAATAGATTAATTGAATCGGGAGTTATTACCAACAAGTGGTATCAGAGCAAGGCTGCATGCCTGCCGTAACTCCTACCTGCTGCATTTCAGCCCTGGCATTCTGCCTGCCAGCCTGCTCCTTCAGGCTGCCTGCCCATCGCCAGTCTGCCCCTGCGTGCATTCATTATGTGCGTTTATTTTCAGCCTGAGTCTATTCTCTGCTAGAGCATTATTATACCTAACCCTAATTCCTAATTGCACTCCTCGACCGTTGTGACAGTATTTCTCCAGTGAGTTCCTGGCCTCGACTCTCATCTAGTCTTTGCTGAACTCGTCGAGGTGAGATATTGCCCGTAGGGAATCCAAAAAAAAAACCCTAATTTCCATGCCATGTCAAGCCGGATACATTTCCTGCTTGTTTCTGCGACCTGTGATTGTCTGTGAGGAGAGACAGCTGCTAGTATTCTGTGCTATTCTGGAGATTGCCTTGAAGTCTGAAGGAGTTGTGGAATAGTGCTCCTTTCCTCAAACCAGTCGTAGCAGCATGCCGAAGTTACCATTCAGTAGATAGCTGCGCCTATTTTGGAGTGTCACGAACCCTAGATCAACGTTTCTGGTTATAAGAAGCTGTCAAAAGACTGTATTAATGTTTTCAAAGTTGACTCCAAGCCACGGCGATATCTCTTGTTGATAGTTGCCTGCCTGCTGAATTGTGAGAGCTGTCTGGTGTATATGATGCATTGAAGGCTGCGATTCTGGTGAAAATTGAAGTAGAGCTGTGATATGCTTGCTACTGCCTGAGTGGAGCTGTTTGAGTTCTGGTCGAAAGTGAGTATTCTGCTGCGTAGAGACTGCGTGGAGATGTGAAGATTGCTGCGTGGAGATGTGAAGGCTGAGCGTGGAACCTGCACCTTTTTTGTGAGCTGCGACCTATTACACCCACTGGGCACTGAGAAGAGACCATCCTGCGTGGAGAAGAGACTCATGTTTTCTTCATGGCGCCGTTTCCTTGAATTTGGGGTACTGAAACCCTAAACTCCTGTCTGCTGCTGTGAATATTTTCGTGTGCCACTCCCAGCACAAGCTGCGACCTCTGGCTTATCTGCAACGTTGTCCAAACAACAACTACAATCTCGTTTCTCAATCTCGTTTTTACTCAGTCACGTTGAAGGCTGCGATTTACATGTGTGCCTGGAGGTAAAACTTTGTGTTGTATTACTTGTGACCATTGGAACACAAAAAATTAACCCTAGATGTTTGCGTGAATCGTGATATCGTGGCTGCTATTGATGAATCGTGACTGTATGATGCACTTCACATCCTGGTTGAAGATTAAAGCTTTATTTTGCACTTGAAGCTGTGAAGAGACTCCATGTATTTTCTTTGTGGGATTGAAAGAGTAGTGTGTACATTTCACAACACTTAATATTTGAAGCTGTAACAATAATCCGTTTTTTGAGCTGCCTCCATATATGAGCTGCGACTAGAGCTACTATATCCACCAGCTATTATAAATTTTTAAAAGTTGAAGAACATGATTGATTCGGTCATGTCAAATTGACTTGGTTTGATCGAAGTATCTTGTAATTTGAGTTCCGTGGCTGCTTACTATTAAGAGCTGAAGAAATTTTGTTTATTTCCAGAGCTTTTTGATTATATAGTATTTAAGTGAAAGCTGTAGAAACAGCGTGGAGGTATGATCTGCTTGATGTGAAGGCGTGACCAATAAAATGTTGATGTAGAGCCTTTTTCAAGAGCGTGAATACTGTTGGTGGAACATGTAAAGACTCTGCCTGAATAAGCATTTTGATTTTGTACTGCATACTGCTGGAACGTGAACCAGAGAACTAAGAAGACTGCCTGGTGCTGCGTTGAAGTCTGCGTTGGTATTTGCTACTGCGTGCATTAGAAGACTGCTAAAGACCGTGTAATGGATGTTGAGATTTGAGACATTCTTATCAGAAGGCTGTAAGAAGTATTTTAAATATTGCTGCAGTATTTACTTGCGACTGATGGGAATGTATAAACCCTAATTTATGATATATGTGTTGAAGACTGATATACTGATAGTGACTGATATATTTTGTATTGAAGAAACTTGTGTACGCTCACTTGAAGCTTGCATTGTACACCTTGGTAGAGACTGTAGACCTGCAAGGTTCTTATTTTTTCTATTTCTACCTGTCATATTAGTTTATTATTGTAAATTACACTAACAATTGTAAAGATGCACTCTTTGGCATCTAGTATTGGTGCTGCCCTTGCCGGCAAAGACCAATCCAAAGACCCTTCCAAGGGAGATTGCGGCAAAGAGAGATGCAGAAGAGGAAGAAATTTCAGAGGCAGAGGGGGCAGAAGCAAAAGATCAGACTTGCAGTGTAAGCGTTGCGGAAAGACTGGGCACACATCAGATCAGTGTTGGGCTTCATGGGATTCCATCAAAGATAAGCATAACTAGAAGAAAGATGACCAAGATGCTAGTAAATTTTCTGATTCTTGTATTGTTGCACATTGTAATCTTGGATTTAATGAAATGACTTCTCTTTCATCTTACAAAGATTGTTGGTTGCTTGATATTGGTGCAACATCACACATGACATTTAGAAAAGACTGTTTTGAAGAACTGAATGAAAAAATAGATGGCATAGTTTACTTTGCAGATAAGTCAAGTATTAAACCAAAGGGAATGGGCACCATTCAACTGAAGATGCCTGGATTCCCCGATTTCTTGTTGAAGAACGTTCTCTATCTTCCTGAGTTGCAGAGAAGCCTGCTGTCCATGGTGGAAATTCGACAGCAAGGCCATTCCATCCACATGTTTGATGGAATCGTTGAAATAAGAAAGTCCTCTAAAA
>LPNX011113549.1:84973-144331 GCA_001517045.1 Pseudotsuga menziesii | reverse complement strand
TTTGATGGCGATAAGGAGACAGGAGTATCAACTTCTGGATACACTATGAGTCTTGGATCAGCAGCTGTTTCATGGAGATCTCGCAAACAGTCATTTCCATCATATTCAACAATAGAAGCAGAATATGTGGCTGCAGCTGAAGCAACGAAAGAAATAGTATGGCTCAGGAAGATACTTGAATATTTGCAAGAAAAACAAGAGAAATACACTCCATTGTTGGTCGACAATACTTCTGCAATCAAGCTGGCTAAGAATCCTAGATTCCATGATCGAACCAAACACATCAACACAAAGTATCATTTGATTCGACATCATGTAGAGGCCAAGACAGTCCATCTTCGACATTGTTCCACAAATGATCAAGTTGCAGACATCTTCACCAAAGCGCTTGGACGAGAAAAGTTTGAAAGGTTCAGAAACATGCTCGGACTTACAAACACCCCTTCGGATTAAGAGGGGGATTGTTAGAATATAATCCGTTAGGGATTATAATATTGTAAATAAATAAATAGGAATAGTTGGAAGCCGAAAAGGCTGGACGGAAGGTGAAATAAACCGTCACATGAATGTATAAATGAATGCTTAGCCATGAATAGATTAATTGAATCGGGAGTTATTACCAACAGTAATAAACCAATAGCACGGTATGATTTCAACCCAGAAATAGTAAATATATTCACCATTTCCATTTCATAAACATAGTATATATATTTATGCACAAGAATGCCAATAACACAATCCAAGTACTACACAGTCGTTCCATGGGTTACGGTACCATTGCAAGCAATGGTGCTGCCCAGGCATGAAAGCCCCAAATCCCAAAATATAAAGTACCATAACAAATATTTACACGAAGCATGTAAGGGAACTAAGATTCACTCCACGGCTTAATAGCCTTAATAATTATAAAAACCCAAGTCTATTACCACAGGCCCGAAGGCTCATCAAAACCTCACAGATAAGCCCCAAACCAAATGACGAAAACGAAACAAAAACAAGTTGAGATATAACAAGCATAGGCTTGTTGACAGGCTTACCTTATGCCTTGGCATCACCTACAAACCAGCAATGAAGCTTTGAGCCACGCTGCTCATCCCTGACCCCGTCACCTGCAAACACCCAAGTAAAATATGGATGAGGAGTATGAACTGTGGATACACGAAAACATATCAAATGCTATCACAAAACCAATAGATATTACCTCTTTAAAACCAACAGTCGCCTCCATTTTTACCTACACAAAGCCAACCCCAAAGCAACCAACAACCAAGCGAAATGACAAGCCATCGTATAATCCAAACCCTATGTTGGGTCTTCCATGATCCCCAAGGAGCATTAATGGCGCTAGTCTGGTGTCCACTATCCAACTAAAACTCACATTCCTATAGTTTACAAACACTCTGTTAATTCTGGTCTCCATTCCATGCGATGCTTTAAACCCCATCACTAATATTCAAACCATATAATATAAACGTGCCACCCCAAAATCATATTACAAGGTATAATGTATATCAAGGTTTATTGTAATGTATAATCCATACATTATATCATGCACCAACACAAATGATTTACACCTTGTGCCAAGTAGAACATAGAATATGTAACATTTAAACCATAGGCTTAAAGCCTTAATACAATGTGTTTTACCTAAGCTTAATGCTTAGTAAACAAGGAATACGAAATATGCCATGTTAATAATTAACCTTTATAAAAATCAAAGGTATAGTTTTTAAGCCAAGTTTATAACCTGCAAATAGAGCATAGGTTATGTTAATGGTTTTAATAAAATAAACATAGAACGTAAATATACTAAGATATAAATGACTAAACATAAACCCTAATGAAACATAAGTAGGACATAGGAAATTTAGTTGTGATAACTAATTGACTAAAATAGTATTTACCTTGTTATAAATATGAGTCAGAAAGGAACTGTAGCAACAAGCAGTAGGTCTATTAGCATCAAGATATTCAGTACTCTTAAAATAAGTCATCATCGTAAAGTATGATCTGCATATGAAATAAAAGAGGTGCCTTAGTTTGAAGAACTAAGTAAGCCTATAGACAACTGAACACTTTTACCTCTCATACCTTCATGGGAGAACGAGTCCCTCCACTCCACCCACTTTGTTTCCACAAATAAATTTAAGTTAGGACTCTGTAAATAACAAGTAAGACTATGCAGAATGAATGAAGCATATGACCAAGTAACGACACATGCACGACAATGTATAATTATAAGAATCAAAGTAGTAATCAACATTACAACATCTCAATTAAAACACAGTAAGAAGTATAACTGGAAGAAGAGTGGTAGAACGTAAGAGTAGATTATGACCAAGCAGTGGTACAACTAGTGTACGTTATATTCTGCAAGTTTAATAATGTTCCGTCTAGGTAGTTTTTACTAACCTATAAAAAAAAATTCAATTTTTGGGGACATTACATCGATGTTACACATCGTCGCTTTCTTAATGTTCTTTTGCCTTAATACCTACCTATATGTGGAGCCTTGGCCACCTCCCATGATGAAAACGATTTTGAGGCTGAAATCACATATCAGGACTACAAATTAGAATCATGAGAACTAATTCTTTGCCAAGATTTAAAGGGATACAACTGAGGGATATTACTAGATGCAAATTACTTAATTACTTACTTCGAGTAGCAGACGAGTGCTGGATGCACTAGTAATTTGTGATAGATAAACTTGTCCACTTCTGGGCTTTGCATCTTTCGTCTATAACAAGCACTTGTCTACAAGATCAAGAAAGCCTCATTGATGTTCAGAGAAAAGGTAATTCACAGTATTTATTTTATATATTTCTAGATAGTGTCCTACGTATATTTACCTTGCTGAATGGTTCTGTGCTCTATATCTTGCTAACTACTCACTTCATAATGAAGAATTCTAGGAAGACTGTAATATCTATTATTTAGTGAAAAAAGAACTTAGTTACGCCTTCAACAACAAAAATGGAGTCGTCTCGGCTTTGAGAATGGCTGCACATTTCAAAAATATTTCTAAGTTTTCCGCCTACATATGAGGCGCAGCAAAAGTGGTGATCCATTCCAAAGCTAGACGATCCATTCCAAAACCACAATATTGAGGATGCATAGATTAATTTATGTTGCTAAAAGGTTGCATGGTTGTTGCATGCATATTTATAACTAGGAGAAGGTAGGTGTGAGATATGTCACATGCTGTTCTCTACAAGCGACGTGTAACTTGTCAAAGTTGTACCCTGAATTGCGTGCACCTAATATGTACCAGAATAAAAAGTTGTTTCGACAATAAGAGGATGCAGTACAAAAACTTATAAAAACCATTGATATTTAGACAAAATCATAGCATAAAAACGTGTTTTTGTTGTGGCATGACTACAAAAATCCAAGCGATTACATAATTCCCTGCTTGCAGGGAATGATAAGAAGTAGTTGTTTTTAACAAAGATACTTATATTTTTATATAGACTAGAGTAAGGTGAGGAAATCTAACAATAAAATATAAACTAATTTTATAAGAAAACCTATAATAAGCCAATGGAAAAACCCTCCTTAAGTAAGGTGTGCACATGCCACAGGGTCACACAAACCCTCAATTTTGTTCACCCTCTAAGTTTGGTATCCACATGTCAATCATTCCTTGACTAAAAAGGGGTGCCATCCAATCAATGGATCCTTAAGTGTTCCTCCTTGAATTGTGTGTAAGGTGGTTACATGGTCATATGGTAAGTACCCAACCTTCAATTACCTAACATCCTCCTTTAAAGTATAACTACCTCACACATGTCAAGTGCCCATCCTCCTCAACAAGTGTGCCCTTGTAGAAGACACCAAATATGTCATAGGATCCAACTACGACATCAAGAAGTGCACCTCCTTATCATTGATCCCAAGGTAAGTCTAAACCCAAACTAAGCTCTCCAAATGTAAGTTAAAATAAGAAAAGGGTCAAGGATACCCCATATACTAATCATATCCCATGAACTACTCTACTATCTAGGTCACTACACTTTTGGAGCAACCAAAAGCTAATGCTCCCTCTTTGCAAGGAAATTAGGGATTTCTTTCACACCATTATTCAACCTTTATACCTTAAATATACATGCAACTTGCAAATCCAATTATGTAGCAGTATTGGAATAAATCATTGATCCCACCAAAGAATCTAAAACTACATCCACAACATCATTGTCTTACAACATAGCATCACTCCACACATGTTCTACAAAACTATGAGTCTTACTAGTGCAACAAGCCATTGCAATGTGGTAGGAAATCTCTTAGCTGGAATACTTTCCATAATCAAATTTGTAGGTGCTCCTAAGAATCATTTAATGTATGAGTACAAAACATCTAATATTATAGTGGTTTCAAGTAGAGAGAAAGGAGTCCTTTCCTTGTATTTCTTTGCCAAAATCATTTGGAGTTATGATGTTGAGGCGACAATGCCAATGTTGGCATCAAAAGGGTCGCTGGGAATTTGTTTTTCACCTAGTACTGATTCGTGAGGTCTGATGTTCTGACATTAGGATAGGGATATCCTTGTGAATGGATCATCGTATCGGTGCCGATGCTGAGATGTTGAAACTGAAGTATCAATGTCGGAATTGGCATGACCATTGAGAGAGAAGTTAAGACTCTTTCTGCGTCTGATGCTCGACGTCAGAAGAACCAAGTTTCGATATTGGAATGTCGACATTGGTACAATGATTTAAAAGTGTATCACTAGCATTCTGATTTCCAACTCCTGATATTGAAAGCGATGAGAGGTTATGGTTAACCCAAAAGGTTGTAATAACTGTTAGTACAATTTAATTATGATAATTATTTAACTGATTTAAATTCATTATTAATTTCAATATTTGAAATAAATAGCTAAGAAAAAAGCATAAAAGGATATAATTATTTTCAAACATCTTCTAAATCTTCAAAACATCAAATAATCTTTCATATTTCATAAAGAAGCACTTTCATATAGACAACATTTAACTTTTAATCAAGTAAAAAAATTTAAAGCGACCAATAGGTTCAATAGTCGCAGTGTTGCAACCACAGCTCTGATATCGCCTGTAATGTCCCTTGGGGATATGAAAGGGTATTGGGGACATATAATTATATCTATATGCTAATTAGATAATTTTAGTATTGCGTATTAGTCAAAAAAATATTTAATTTCATTTTTCATGATTTAATTTTGACAAAATCCCATTAATTACTAATACATTAAAATGAATTCATTAACTATGCCAACAAATGATCCAAGAGATGGAAAATTTTCTTAACATCATCAAAACTTCAATCCATTCCATATCATATAGGATAACCACTTCTAAAGGCTAATTATTCTTATTCACAGTTAATTAGTAATTAAGGTGTTAATTACGGCATTTAATGACACTTAGTGTGAAATGAAGTCACTTATAACAAATCCAATTGTTTAAAAAATAAACTTTGATTATAAATCCCAATGGATTAATAACATCTAATTACATGTAAACTAGCATAGATATATCTTAAAAGGGGATCTATCAAGTGCCGAGAGGGATCAAATCTCTCGAGGTGCAAACCTGGAGAGAAACGTTGAAGACGCGTTTTAATTTATCTAATTTGTGAAATTTTATATATATTCCATTGTAAATGCTTTAAATCTAATTTGAGCGGAAATGTTAATTTTTATAATATTTTATTATTTTATAAAAATAACACGTACCATCTTTAGGATGAGCACGGAAGGAGTTACACATATCCCCCCTTCTGGGATGTAGAATGTGCCTCTTTGGCGCAATAAGGCACAATCGCCAAAATTACAATAATTAATCATGGTAATTACAAAAGAGAGTCCACGAGACTAGCTAACTAGTTTTACAATATAAGCAACTAGTCTTGCACAAAATTAGCTTGTAACCATGCCATTAAACCCAAAAGAAATACTACATCCATTAACAACATATTTAAGCATGTACCTACATCTAATTAAAGGTTTATTTATAGATCATTCCAATTGCACATAAGGTGGCCTTTTCCATCAATTCCAATGAAACTAGTTAACATTCACCACAAGGAATTGAGTCTAAATAATTGAACCAAAATGAAATGAATTCATAAGTATCCTATCTGATAAGTATCCACCTAAAATTAAATAACATGTTATAAAAATATCACATGGATGTAGCATTCTATTTTTATGAAAACAAAGATTTCAATCCACAACTAGTTATCAATTTTCATCGCAATGTACCTAGTTTCCAATTTAACTTTTCAAATGCCAAATAAAGAGAAATATATGAATACTATATATTATGGAAAGAGTATAAAGGGACACCTACATTCATATGTCTATATATTACCTCCCAATTTACAGTCCATTAAATAACTTACAAAACTAGGTACTTCTACTCATCATATTTGACTTGTAGTTCTGGGAATTGATAGAATAATTAAATCCACAACTCGTTGAATCATTCAAATTCCATTGAAAATATAAATAACATGTTTTATCGATAATAAAATAGTTATATATGATTTTTAAATTTCATCAAACACTTCATAGTGAAAGTCACAAATCTACTCAAAACAATTCCATTGAAGCAACTAGAAATTAGAAATTGATCTAGAATTTCATTAGACATTTCCCAACACTAAAAAAAGATTTTCCATCACATTCTCATGCACATTTCAAGTGTATTTATCATACATAAACATAAAAATATCACTCAATCATTTTTACAAACATTTCATGTTCCAAGTCTCCAAACTATGCAAAACAATCCAATTGAAGAACTAGTTTTTGAATAAAAGGTAGAAGTGTCTTAAACCATTCCGAGGACACTATACCATAAAAATACACATTATATAATTAATAATGGTATAAATACCATTTATGTAGTATGTGTTCCAAGTAATAAATTCCTCAAGCAATTTGTGCACAAAAACTCCAAACTAGTTTCCAATTCTTTTACAAAATTTACTTAGATAAATAGATTGAATTCTATGAGAAATTTTTTCCATAAATAGAACAGTGATTTCATCAAACATTTTAGGTGAATCTATCAATAAATCATATCATATCCAAATAAATTAAATAAACATGAGATAAAACAATTTTCTTTTCCAAATACACAACTAGAATTGATCGTGCCACCTACCACCTAGTGGTATATTTGGAGCAGACAGCTGCTGAAATACTGAGCGAAGGCAGACCCTTAATTTTGTCCATGGACATAATGGAGGCAATTTGGTAGAGAAGTTGTCCACTCTTGGCCTTGAGCCTCCTTTCTAGTATCTAGTCCAATGTTATAGAAGAGCACATGAAGAGTTGCGGCGATTGTCTTCAATGAACGATAAAACATTAATCATCAAAATGGAAGAAAGAATTGTTTCGGGAAACCTAGATATGTTTCCTCAAGCTGAATCTGTGAGGGAAAAGTCACCTCTATTGGATCTATTCCTTTCCGAAGCTTCTGCTGGTTTTTATGCATTTTGTGGGAGCAGTACTGTAACTCCTGTAAATACAGCCCCTGCTAGGTTTCTAGATTATTTTTTTCAGAAATGATTATTTTCAAGGATTTTGAGGACAAAGTTTGGATCCTATATTAAAGAAGATTTATGATGATTTGAAGTTAACCATGGGTGGAGTGGCTTCGCATCTTCAAGAATTTCACAAGCCCTTGAGAGCCCTTAAAAAACTGATTGATATTCCTGTTTGTGCAAAATATCTGGTCAATCATCCATCTTGGATTTGCAAAGGTCAAGGCAATCTTGTGGACGAGCGAATCATTGAAGTTGAAATCATACTGGGTCGCTTTTTCCATGTCAGTGCTTTACCTAAGTTGTTTGCAAGACAAGAATATGATGTGGGGCACCGATGTTTTTCTCAAGCATACTCTCGTCGGCAGGCAAATTTACAGTCTACATTCACTACAGTAATGACAGTTATGCAACAGTTATATGAAGGTCTCCATAATTTTCTGTATCATCTCTTAAAGAATTCGAATACACGTGAAAGGGTTCTCGAATACTTGGTGGAAGCCATCGAAAAAAATGCAGCAATGGCACAAATAACTATAATTCCTCTTAAATGTGCCAACTCATCCATGTTTGTGAATCTCAGCACTGTTATGCTTAAGCTTTGTGCGCCATTTTTAGAAGATTTGAACAAAATGACCTTAATTAATCCAATTTATATACGACACTTGTCTTGATTTTCAGAAGTTGACAGCAATTCATGCATTGTCTGAAGAGATTGCAACTTGGGTGGATCGTGTTTTGCAATCTCAAGGAGCCAATGAAAGACACAAATATTTGTTTGTTACAGAATGTTTTTTCATGGAAGCAAGGATACTGAACTTAGTTTTTGTGAGAGAAATAACTTACTACAAGGGTATAATGCATGATCTCTCAAGGAGTAAAGATGCACTTGCCACACTTGAAGCCCAACTTGGTCCAACAGCTCATCCCCAATTGGAGAAAGATATTTTTCATGCAAAGAAAGAAATTGATAATTTTTTCTCAACAAAGGATTTTCTCTGAGGCTCAAATACTCACAGACGTGCCACTTGTATAACAAGCTTTGAGCTTTTATAGGCTAATTTTGATCTTGCTTGTTAACCTTGTTGGTGGGTTTAGAATGCCTCTGCCCGTGGAATGCCTAGTGGAATTTTCCTCCATGCTAGAACACTTTGTGGATGATGTAATGGAGCTGTTACTCATTACCTCTAGGGTTCCAAGAGATTTAGATGGTGTTTTGTTGGATGTTTTCATGAATTTTATTATCATGTTTATGGAAAGTCCTCTCTATATCAAGAACCCTTATTTAAGGGCCAAGATGGTGGAGATTTTGAATGCCTGGATGCAAATTCCAGCAATGGCTACTCTTTTTGAAGGACATTGCTTTTCCCAAGAACATCAGGCTTATTTGGACATTGAATTTACTGGTTCACATACTCATTTCTATGATAAGTTCGACATACTCCATCATATTGTACAATTGCTAGAGTACTTGTGGCATGTTCTTGGTCATCAGAATGCTTGGATAAATATTGCACAAACACACCAAAAGGGAGTGTATTTGAACTTCTTGACTTTTATCATGAAAGATACTATCTTTCTGCTCGATGAGAGTTTGAGTAAGATACCTGAATTGAAAACACTGGAAGCCGAAATGGAAAACAGTGCAGATTGGGAGTAGCGACCACTATAAGAGATGCAGGAAATTACAGATTTCTTTCACACCATTATTCAACCTTTATACCTTAAATATACATGCAACTTGCAAATCCAATTATGTAGTAGTATTGGAATAAATCATTGATCCCACAAAAGAATCTTGTACTATATCCACAAAATCATTGTCTTACAACATAACATCACTCCACACATGTTCTACAAAACTATGAGTCTTACTAGTGGAAGAAGCCATTGTATTGTGGTAGGAAATCTCTTAGGTGGAATACTTTCCATAATCGAATTTTTAGGTGCTCCTAAGAATCCTTTAATGTTGAAGTAGGGAAAAAGGAGTCCTTTCCTTGTATCTCTTTGCCAAAATCATTTGGAGTTATGATGTTGATGTGGCAATGCCAATGTTGGAATCAAAAGGGTTGCTAGGAATTTGTTTTTCACCCAGTATCTACTCACGAGGTCTTATGTGCTGACATTAGGATAGGGATATCATTGTGAATGGATCATCATATTGGTGTGGACGCTGAGGTGTTGATACTAAAGTATAAATGCCGGAATAGGCATGACCATTGAGAGAGAAGTTAAGACTCTTTCCGCATCTAATGCTCAACGTAGGAAGAACCAAGTTCTTGGAATGTCCATATTGGTATAGTGATTTAAAAGTGTATCAGTAGCATTCTTATTTTTAACTCCCGGTATTTAAAGCGTTGAGAGGGTATGGTTAAGTAAAAAGTTTGTAATAATGGTTGGTACAATTTAATTATGATAATTAGTTAACTGATTTAAAAAATAAATAACTAAGAAAAATGCATAAAAGGATATAATTATTTTCCAACATCTTTTAAAGATTCAAACAACAAATAATATTTCATCTTTCACAAAGAAGCACTTTCATAAGGACACCATTTAAGTTTTAATCAAGCAAGCAAATTTAAAGTGACCAATAGGCAGAATTGCCGCAATGTTGCAATCCCAGTTCTGATACTGTCTGTAATGTCCTATAGGAATATCAAAGGGTATAAGGGACATATAATTATATCTATAAGGTAATTAGATCATTTTAGCACTAGGTATTAGTCAAACAGATATTTAGTTCCATTTTTCATGATTTAATTTCTACAAAATCCCTTTAATTACTAATAAATTAAAATGAATTCATTAACTATTCCAACAAACGATCCAAGGAATGGAAATTTTTTTTAACATCAGGAAACATTCAATTTAGTCCATATCATATATGATAACCTCTTCTAAAGGCTAATTATTCTTATTCGTAGTTAATTACTAATTAAGGTGTTAATTACGACATTTAATGACACTTACTATGCAAATGACGTCACTTATAACAAATCCAATTGTTCAAAAAATAACCTTTGATTATAAATATCAATGGATTAATAACATTTAATTACATGTAAAATAGCATACATGCATCTTAAAAGGGGATCTACCAAGCGCAGAGAGAGATCAAATCTCTTGAGGTGCAAACCTGGAGAAACGTTGAGGACACATTTTAATTTATCTAATTTGTGTAGTTTTATATATGTGACATTGTAAATGCTTTCAATCTAATTTGAGTGGACATTTTAATTTTTATAATATTTTATTATTTTATAAAAATAACATGTGCCAGCTTTAGGATGAACAACAAAGGAGCAACACATACCCCCTTGCTGGGCTGTAGAATGCGTCTCTTCGGCGCAATAAGGCACAATTACCAAAATTACAATAATTAATCATGGTAATTACGAAAGAGAGTCCATGAGACTAGCTAACTAGTTTTACAATATAAGCAACTAGTCTTGCACACAATTAGCTTGTAACCATGCTATTAAACCCAAAAGAAATACTGCATCCATTAACACAATATTTAAGCGTGGACTTGCATCCACTTTAAAGTTTATTTACAGATCATTCCAGTTGCACATAAGGTGTTTTTTTCCATCAATTCCGATGAAACTAGTTAACATTCACCGCAAGGAATTCAGTCTAAATAATTGAACCAAAATGAAATCAATCCATAAGTATCACACTTGATAAGTATCCACCTACAGAAAAATAACATGTTATAAAATGATCACATGGATGTAGCATTCTATTTTTATGAAAACAAAGATTTCAATCCACAACTAGTTATCAATTTTCATGGCAATGTACCTAATTTCCAATTTAACTTTTCAAATTCCAAATAAACAAAAATATATGAATACTATATATTATGGAAAGAGTATAAAGGGACACCTCTATTCATATTTCTATATCTTACCGTCTATATACAGTCCATTAAATAACTTATAAAACTAGCTATTTCTACTCATCCTAATTGACTACTAATTCTAGGAATTGCTAGAATAATTAAATCCGCAACTCATTGAATCATTCAAATTCCATTGAAAATATAAATAACATGTTTTATTAGTCATAAAATAGTTATATCTCATTATTAATATTCATCAAACACTTCATATTGAAAGTCACAAATCTACTCAAAACAATTCCATTGAAGCAACTAGAAATTGGAAATTGATCTAGAATTTCGTTAGACATTTCCCAACACTAAAAAGAATATTTTCCATCACATTCTCACACAAATTTCAAGTGTATTTATCATACATAAACATAAAAATATCACTCAATCATTTTTACAAACACTTCATGTTCCAAGTCTCCAAACTAGATGCATAACAATCCAATTGAAGAACTAGTTTTCAAAGAAAAGGTAGAAGCATATATTTCTTGTTAGTTTTATGTTTATTTTAGATTGTCCCACAAAGATTGCGAGGTGTTTTGATGTGGGATGATTGAATATTTTTTTGTAAAACTATATCTTGATTCTTAATTAAGAATAACATATATATGGGTTTTTTTTCGTCTTGAAAAAGATTTACACAATTATATTTTAGGAGTTACATTATTCTAACATATGTATTTTACAAGTCAATTAATACTATTCCTCGAGTCAATGAATACTATTCCTTGTTACATGAGATAGCATCTCATGAGCAATATTCCTTTTTACACAAGTAATATATGATCTGCGCATATTCTTTGGGTAGATATCATTGCACCAAGTATTAATATTTAAGTATTAATATTTATGATACAAAGTAGTTGTTTTCAACACTATTCCGGGTTATATGAGTCATATATGTTCTTCTCATATTTTTATTTATATAGATAACATCACTCTAGTATCAATGTTTAAAATAGAAAGTAGTTGTTTTTAACAAAAACACTCTCCTCTTTTTATATAAACTAAGGTGAGGAAATTCAACAATGAAACATAAACTAATTTTATAAAAAAACTCTGGATAAGCTAATGAACAAACCCTCCTTAAGTATAAAGTGTGCACATTCTACAATAGGGTCACACAAACCCCAAAGTTTGTGCACCCTCCAAGTTTGGTCTCTACATGTCAAGCATTCCTTGACCAAGATGGTGTGCCATCCAATCAATGGCTCCTTAAGTGTTCCTCCTTGAATTGTGTGTAAGATGGTTACATGGTCATAGGGTAAGTACCCAACCTACACTTTCCTAGCATCCTCCTTTAAAGTATTTACCTCACACATGTCAAGTTCCCATCCTCCTCAACAAGTGACCCCTTGTAGGAGAAGTGCACCTCCTTATCGTTGATCCCAAGGTAAGTATAAACCTAAACTAAGATCTCCAAACGTAAGTTAAAATAAAAAAAAGGTCTAGGCTACCCCAAATACTCTTCATATCCCATTAACTACTCTGCTATCTAGGTGAACACACTTTTGTAGCAACCAAAATCTAATGCTCCCTCTTTGCAAGGAAATTAGGGTTTTGTTTCACACCATTATTCAACGTTTATACCTTAAATATACATGCAACTTGCAAATCTAATTAAGTAGTAGTATTGGAATAAACCATTTATCCCACCAAAGAATCTAGAACTATATCCCAAACATCATTGTATTACAACATAGCATAACTCCACACACATGTTGTACAAAACTACGAGTCTTACTAGTGGAACAAGACATTGCAATGTGGTAGGAAATATCTTAGGAGGAATACTTTCCATAATTGAATTTTTAGGTGCTCCTACATGATCCTAAGAATCCTTTAATGTATGAGTAGAAGACATCCAGTCTTATAATGGGTTGAAGTAGAGAGAAAGGATCCCTTTCCTTAGATCTCTTTGTTAAAATCTAGATACATGTACAACTTATAAATAAAACCAACTTGAACCCCAATGGACATCACATAGGTTTGATATCTAACCATGACATTTTAAGCATCAAACTTAGCCACACAATATAGATTTGTCATCCAAGAAGCTAAGGTAGGGTTTTTTCCAAGCAAGAACAAACAAAACATCATTGAACTCAAGAATATCACCCAAGAAATCTAAAAAGAGACGAATTTGTTCATAGGATATGTTGCATCATTACCCAACTCCACTTGTCCCTCCCACTTGGAATCCTATTTAGTATAATGAAGATTCAATAGGAGGATGGGAACTTGGCATTTGTGAGGCATATACATATACATTAATAAAGTATAGTCATTTTTTGAGGAAAAAAGTCAAATGTCTCAAAATACCACTATCCACATACCATCTAATATCAGACACGATGTTGGTTGAAAGATAAAATACCATGGAGAAGGTGGTATCTAGATTGGACTCTAACCTATCAAATCCAACTACAATGTTCATTCTCCCTAGAAATGGTTTCTTATGCTTGGAATTCCGGTTTGTCATCATTAGACATTGGTTGTCATAGCATTCATTTTGTTGACACTTGAAACGTTTCATGTGGCTTAAATTCTTCTTCCCTTTGTTTGAAGAAATTGACTGGTATTTTGTACCCTTCCTCATCCTAGATACAAGGGAAAGACCTTTTACTTCAATCTCCTTGGTTTTACTAGTCTCTAGCATTGTTTCTTCTTGCACAAAGTCACCTTAAAGCTTCTCATAAGGTGGGGAAATTATCAGAAGCAAAAATACCATAGTCAAAAGAGCTCCATGATGTGAATATATTTAGTGCAATGGGCATAGACTGGTGGTCTTTCATGTTCAATGATAAAAATATTTACATCCTTATAATTTATAAATTTAAGATAGATTTGTGTTGGTTTTATTTTTTAGCTTTTGTAAAAAAATTAAAATTGAATCCAGGTATACTTCCAAATAATTTTATTTAATTTTTTTATTATCATTGTACAAATAATTTATAACATCTCCTTCATACAAAACCATAAAGCACATGACTACTCCACATATAATAAATCATTACCATTCATTATCATTTTAATTTTAACCAGTTTAGCATTTCCTAATAAATTTTTTGCATTGAGCATATTTTCTATGAAATATTGGATCAAAGTGTATTAAAATTTTCAAATACAAAATACATTGCAAATTTTCACGGTTTTTAATTAATTCATATAAAAAATTTCAAAATTCTAAAATTTAATTCGTTTCATTTAATCTTTTATTAAAACATAAATTTAAGTTGGAGATGTTGAGCAACTCTACCAGCTCCACCAAACCTATCATGTCTATGCTTCATCGAACCTGTCATGTTTATATTATAAGCAACAACATTTTTTGGTTTATTTTTTATTTTTTATTTTTACCATCATTGCATTTACATTATTTTGTTTTTCCATGCACTCATTTCATTACCATTCCACTCAATAAATGGGAAGTATGCTAATAATGACAACTAATCTAATGTTTTTACGAGAAGTTTCCATAACGGGCATAATCGACAACAATTTTACTCATGGGAGGTGCTCCATTTCATTTGTACTCACTCACTCAAGTTGTTTTGCAAGAGAGAGAAGAACTAGTGCGCCAGATGGAATTTAGAAGTAGTTATCTAGGTTTTACACTACTCTGGTTGAGATCTATACTGAGGAAGTTTTGCAGGGTTTTCTCCCTTGTGGTTTCCTCGAGGAAAATATTTGTGTTCTTGTGTTCTTATGTTTTCTATGCATGTTGTTCTTTCAGTGATATTCTAGTGATAATTTGTTTTAAGATATCATCTAAGCAAATTGATAAAACTTAACATGGTATTAGAGCCATCCTGAAAGGAAGCACTGCATAGCTAGGGTTTGTCATTATGAAAAAATCCCTTGACAGATCAGCCAGGAAAGAGGGCTCCCTCAACTCGTCCTTGAAGAGTTCATCTTTCTGTGAAGGAAGATCCAAAATCCAAGACGTGTCAGTTTTTGACTAGTTACTGCTATCGAGACAAACTAGGGTTTCAGTTTTTCTGAGACTCCATCATCAATCTCAGGAAAATCAAGATACAGTCTACATCTCCCTAGGGAGGCGCATCTTTTCCACCTCGCAACCCTACTATGGTTTCCAGCTAATAAATTAGGGTTTCTACATCAAACCCTAGGTCAACCAGAATGAGGTTAGGCACAGGGGATTCACTTGTTGACCAATATCCAGCACATTAGTTCATATTGCGGGTTTTTAATTTCTTAAAAATAAGGCCAATATATTGCAAGTATTGGGGGGGTTGAGGGGTTTAGGGTGGGGGGTTAGGGGGATTTATAAGGATTAGGGTATAAAAAGGGGTGGTGGGGAGGTATAAGGTATTGGGAGGGGGTTTCAACAAAAGGAGTTTGGACCAATATCTACAGAAATTAAGAGTATTCTTTACTATTCCATGATTGGATGTGCTATGTGAGAGGTTCACTAAGTGAAGCCCCCGCGAGGTTAGGTAGGAACTGTTTTCTTCAAGTAAGTACTCTTCCTCCTTGTTCCATTTCAAGTTCTCATTCTATAAAACAGAATACCTAGCTAGATGAAAATCTTGAAGGTGCTGAAAACTTCATAGCATGGAAGTATATGATCATGCTAATCATGGAAGAGAATGATCTAGACAAGTTTGTGAAGGAGGAAGTGAAAGAACTAGAAGAGGAGGAGGCTAATTCCAAGCATAAGAAGCATATGATATAATCAAAAGCCTATCATAGCTGACTCCATCAAGGATAACTTGATTCCTCAAGTTCAAGAGAAACTCCAAAATAAATGTTTGATGCTCTTTCCAGTCTATTTGAAGGAAGAAACATCAACATGAATATGACCCTAAGGAATCACCTCAAAAGTGTAAGCACTAAAAAACCAGAGACCATGCAGTCCTATTTTTTAAGAGTAGCTCAAATCAAGGATCAACTAGAAGCCATTAGTGATACAGTAGAGGAAGCAAAAATTGTGATGACCACCTTAAATGGTCTTCCAAGAGATTGGGAATATTTTATCCGAGGAATATGTTCAAGAAGGAAACTAACTAAATTCAGAAATCTATGGGAAGAATGTGTCCAAGAAGAAGAAATAATATCAGCTAGATAAGTTAAGCTAAGTGACAATGAACATCAAGCCTTGAAAGCTCATGCCAAAGGAAAGAACAAAATGAAGGGTCATGATCATCCTCATAAGACTCAAGGGTTCAAAAGGCCCAAGAAAGACTTCTCAAATTATGAATGCTTCACTTGTCACAAGTTAGGACACATTGCTATCAACTATCCCATGAAAGTAGAAAGAGTAAAAAAGATGAAAATATTCCAAGCTCATGCTACTAAAGATAGTGATCAAGAAGTTGAAGATGTTGGAGACATTTACCCAACATGCACACTTAATTTGGTCAATTTGGCCTTGTTAAACCACTATCCTAAGTTTTATTGACTTAATTGGCATCAGATGAGCACACTATGACATCAACATGAGCACATCCATGTATACCTTTAGTCAAGGAGGCCAACTAAGCCTTCTCCTTCATTCAGGGAGGCTAACTGGGATTCCTCCTTCAAACAGGGAGCATTTCAGGGGTGATCTGAGTGTCAAAAATGCACCTAATTGCTAACTAATTGTTACAATCAGTTAAGCTAAGTGGTGAAGGTGCCTCCATTCATTATATTGATTATTTTTATTAATATTTATTAACTCGAGTCAACTAGGGCACCTCCAACCAACTCTGATGACCGGTTTGACTTCAGTTAACCTCATCGAGGTTCATTGGTGTTAATGATGCACTACCACTTGTTGGTTGGCATGCAGTGACATGTATCTGAGTTACTTTCAGTTAGACTCAGTCATCCATTGCACTATGAATTCAGTTAGGACTCAGTTGAGTCAATCTGGACTTGATCAGTGGGTTAACTAGGTGTGTTTACTGTCCCTTACATTCAGTTAAGCTACACCCATTCATTCAATTCGAATGACCTCCTTGGGAATTCAAATTGTTTTGGCATTCATACATCTTGCATGATCATTGTATTGTATTACTCATTCTTTATTGATTATACAGAGATGCTACTCATTTTGCAGCACCATTATGCCATTTTCATGCTTAATTGTTTGAAATCCCTTATGAGACTGTGTTTTAGTCCCTAGATTACTGTGACAGATTAATATGGTATCAAAGATCAAGACGGGATGAAGCTCAGATCTCTCAAAAACATGGCTTTTGACAGATCTTGCATGAAAAATTGAGCAAACACTCAAAATTCCATCACTGCACCAGAAGCCAAGGGTTACCACTTACTACTCCAAGTTAAGAAATTGTTGATCAAGATTTCTTGATCAAATATGCTAGGTGTGATGAAAGCCTAAAATGTGCAGGCTATTCGACCTTACGGTGCCCCTTTTGTTGTGATTTGTGTTGATGTAATTGTAACTTTAGAATTTATTCACTTGTATTTCTTATGTATTGTAACTCTATGTTTATTCTAGGATGTGTCTGTAATGTAGTTGAGTCATGTCATGCCCCGATGTTCCCATCAGGAGGTTCTATAATGTAAACAAGTCATTTCAAGTCATTGTGGGTAACCCTCCTATTGGTCAAGGGTTAAAGTCCCCGTAGTTGTGGGGCCCTAGGGTTATCAGACTATCCTAGATAAGTCAACCCTAGGTGAGTCATTGTAAGTTGGGGAAAAGTCCCCACCGTTGTGTTTAGGATAACCCTCCTTGTTGGTCGGAGGAGGCAAATTCCCCACAAGTTGTGGGGCACTAGGGTTATTAGACACTCCTAGAGATGTTAGCTCTAGTAAGTAATTGTTAAGTGAGGCCGACATGTTGGAGTGGGTTTCAAGTGAATGAAAGAATATAAATAAAGGGTGAGCATCTCTATTTATCACACACACACTCACTCATTGGGGCGCATGAGTGAGAGGAGAAGTTGTTGGGACAAGAGAGAGAATACTACTGTCGGGAGATCATCTTTATGTTTTCGGGTTTTGCTTTTGGTGCTGATTCCATCTCTGAGGAATTTGTCGAGTTTTCTCCTTTATGGTTTCCCCGAGGAAAATTCTTTGTGTCTCTTGTCTCTTGTGTTTATTATTGTGCATGTTATTCTCTCAGTTAAAGATCCTAAGATCTTCATGCTAGCTTGAATGATAAAATCTAACATGGTATCAAAGCTAACCTAAGAAGAAGACATTGTGCAGCTGCATAAGCTATGGTTTCTTACTTTTTGGGTCTCTCTCCAAAATCCATCAGCAAAATTATGCTAGGCTAACTCTCCATTGAAGGGCGCATCTTTCTGTTGAAGCAGAATTTGATTCCAAGCATTTTTAGTTTTCGGTGCGGGAAATTAGTGCTTTCTCCATAAGAGGAATTTTGAGTGAGCCTAGCATAGGATTTATCTCCTCATCAAAATTGAATTTTAGAGACCTGGGTTGATATTTTTGGTTGGGTATGACTCCGGGAAAGTCAAACCCTAGTTTGACCCCAAGTTGGAAAAACCCTAAAATACTAAAACTGATAATTTTTGGTAGATTCGCTATATCGCTAGATGGGTGATGGATCAAGAGCTAAAAATTTCACAAGCCGAAGATGAAATCTAGATTTACATTGTATCCAAAATGAAGCCTCATTTTCACTATATTCTGGCAGATATGATCCCTCCAAGTTAGGGTTCCAGCCTCTGCCAAGATTCATCCCTAAAAAGGACACCTGGGGAGAATTTCTATATCTTGGGTTAAAAAGGTCCAAATGAAATTTATGAAGATGTTCTAGAAAGGTGACAGAACTTAATTTCTATGGCCTGAGTTTTAGACCTAGAAGATGAAACAGTGACACATGTAAGTTCGTACAACTTCGATGTTCTGAACAGTCCTATAACAAGTCACCTTGGGAAAATGATCATAAGTCCCAACTGGTGAAACCAATTCTAATGAAACTTATGGTGTTGGAACAGAGATAGGATAGGATATCCCAGTGCAAAGTTTTAGACACATAGGAGTAGCAAAATCAGAGATATCACAGAAATAGCATCAGGCATTTTTGCAGAAGAAATTGGTAAACTAGGGCTTCGTGTTCCAGGAGCTTCCCTCCACTGTTTTCAAAAAACGAGTACATTGGACAGCTTGAATTGAAGAGATATATCTTTCTATCCAATCAGATCTAAAAGATTCCAATTTTTGAAAATTATGGTTTCCCTGACAAAACCTAGATCAGTCAGCTCCGGAACCAGGACGGACACCTAAAATCGATAAGATCTAATCCTTTGTTATTTTTATTTGAGGTTCTCATTTCAAAGTTACCTATCACATCAGCTTGATCATAAGCTTGCTGAAGTTGACAACTTCCAAGCGTGGAAGTATATGATCTCTTTGAAGAAAATGAATTGGACACCTACATAAGAAGAGAGGTTCCAGTTCCAGAGGGAGATGAGTCTCAAAGCCTTACACCAGAAGAACTTGGTCAAGGGAAAGAAGATCATTGTTGATTCAATCACAGATCAACTTGTACCACAAGTGTCTTCCCTAAAGACACCGAAGATGTTTGATTCCTTAACAAAGCTATTTTAAGGGAAGAACATAAATCAGAATATGACCTTAAGAAACCAGTTGAAGAATGTGAAGATCCAAAATGCAAAGACCATACAGTCATAATTCACAAGGGTCTCTCAAATCAAAGAACAACTTGTAGCAATAGAAGAAGAAGTGATGATAGCCACCTTGAATGGCCTCCAAGGATCATGGGACTCATTCATGTGAGGAATGTGTGCCAGAAGGAAGTGATTACTTTTAGTAGACTCTAGGAAGAGCACACACAAGAAGAAGAAGCTTGACTCATAATAAGAGAAGAGAAGATGGGAGTAACTGAAGATCAAGCTCTCACCATCCAAAGAAGATACCTCAAGTGATGAGGAATATGAAGAACTCAACTCTTGAAGAACCTCTTATTCATCTTAGCATTTGGATAAGAAATGATGCTATTATGAATGAAGAAGATGATGAAGCTGAAGGCTCAAGAAGGAGTATACCCATGAAACAAATAAAGATAAGTACTCAATTGTCATTTCATGATATTGTTTTGATATGCATTTGTTTATATTCAGTTAATGTATTATGCATGATAGAATTTTTGCATTAATGACAGTATAATACTAATATGCATGTGATGGGTAAGTAGCTCATGGTGCTATACAACTCTCCATTGTTTCTTATCTAGAATGAAACCTCTTTGCTGACATACTGGATTAGTTGACAATCTCAATGTTGTCCTGGTAGAGATGGAAGACATCTAGAAAGCTTCCATGAGATATGGATGAATGTTGTATTGGATAAAGTAGTTGCATGATCATATATTTATACATAAGAATTTTCTAGTATGAATATTCCTTATGAAATGTTTCTAACCATACAAATGCATTTGACTTGTAGGAAAGATCGCATACATAATCGCCTACAAGCAAAGAAGGATGAGACTTGTTCCAAAGAAAAAGTGACGACAATTCAAGATGAAGAATAATATGACAAATGCAGTGACATCATTGATGCAGAACCTTCCAGCTATGAAGAAGTAACCAAGAAGAAAGGGAAGACCAGTTCAAGAAGAATGATGTCTAGGATGCAGTATCAATACATGAAAGGAAGTTCGTAGTTCCATCATGCAGTAGATGGAAACATCGTGGGATACAAGGCAAGATTTGTAGCATGAGGCTTCTCACCAAAATAAGGCATAGACTACAAAGAGACATTTGCAGCCAGTGGGAGTTGAAACACATACATGATGAGATTGATGAAGATCTTAACCTTTGCTATAAGTTTGAAGATGAAATTCTATACACTATATGGATACATAAAATATTAGTAGCATAGGAAGCTACTTGTCACTCCAGTACAGAATGTTTCAATGCATAGAGTACGGAAGACAGAAGGAGTATGATGCTCCGCTTCAGAGGGATGAATATATAATATCTTGAGGTTCAACATAGTACAACAGGATGGACATATTACTGATGACTCTAGGCTTTACTGAGAGTAAAGTGGATTCCAACCTTTGCTTCAAGGTTGAAGGCAGAAGACCAGTGATGCTCCTATTATGTGTCGATGCACTATTTTCTAGGCATGGAGGTGTGGCAGAATATGGATGGAATCTTCCTCAAACAAGGGAAGTATGTAGTAGAGATCCTGAAGAGGTTCAAGATGATGGACTGCAAGGCCATGACCACACCTATGGCATCAAACATGAAGCTATTGAGTGATGCTTCATCAGAGACGGTTGATGCCACGATGTATCGTTAGATGATTGGGTCCTTGATGTACTTGACGAACATGAGACCAGATATTTGTTTTGCTGTGAACACCTTGATCCAGTTCTTGACATATCCGAGACATGTTCACTTGATTGCTGCAAAGAATATTTTGAGGTACCTAGAGGGTACAGTTCATTATGGGCTCAAGTATGAGGTGAATCAAAAGATTAACTTGGAGGGTTATGTTGATTTAGATTGGGCAGGCAATGCCATTAATAGGAAGAACACTTCAGACTGTTGATTTAGTATGGGATCAAGTGTGATCTCTTGGTTTAGCAGGAAGCAATCTTGTGTGGCACTAAGTATAACTGGAGCAGAGTATGTCACAGCTTGTTTAGCTAGTTGTGAGGTAGTATGGCTAAGGAAGCTACTGTCTAATTTATTTGATCTCCAGTTGGATGCTACTTGTATATATTGTGAAAACCAGAGTTATGTGAAGTTGTTGGAGAACCCAGTGTTCCATAAAAAGTTGAAGCATATCAAGATCAAGTATCACTATATCAGGGATGTTGTGCAGAGGGGAGCAGTGAAGCTCCAGTATGTTGCGACGGACGAACAGATAGCTGATGTGTTGACGAATCCATTATCTAGAGTGAAGTTTGAGTACTTCAGGTAGAAGCTTTGTGTTCTCCAAATCAAGTTTCCTTCCAAGGGGAAGTGATGAGTCTGTGAGCCATTCTGACATGGTGAGAGGATTGGATCCTTCCATGGTCAGATGTAAGGGCTGAACCATTCTGTCATGGTGAGAGGATTGGTTCCTTCCATGTTAGATATGAGCGCTGAGCCATTCTGATATGACTGTGGGATTGGTTCCCACTTGATCATATATAAGGGCTGATTCCATTCTCCAAGCCATTCTGATATGACTGTGGGATTGGTTCCCACTTGATCAGATATAAGGGCTGATGCCATTCTCTGGGAGAATGGAGGCACCTGGTCAGTTACTAGGAAATCTCAGTCTGGTATTGGGGGCCATTCTGATATGACTATGGGATGTGTTCTCACATGATCAGATGTGAGTGTAGGGCCATTTTGACGAGTAGGTCAGATGTAAGGGTTGGGACATTCTAACAAGTAGGTCAGATGTAAGGGTTGGGCCACTCTAGGTCAGATGTAAGGTTGGGCCATCATGACGAGTAGGTCAAATGTAAGGGCTGGGCCATTCTAACATGGTGAGAGGATGAGGTTCCTTCCATGGTTGGATATAAGAGATGGGCTATTCTGACATGGTGAGAGGATTAAGTTCCTATCATGGTCAGATGTGAGTGCTGGGCATGCCTTTCTAATGAGTCAAGGCCAGATGTAAGTGCTGGATGGGCCATTCTGACTTAGGCTCACATATAAGCACTGAGAAAGATCGACATGGAGGCTAGGCCTACACCTAGCATGAAAAAGGGTTGGCTCTGTAGAAATTCCTGTGATGAGAAGAATCATGAGATAGCACTTGTGATGATCCAGTGATGATGATCCAACGGTGATGATCCGGATCTAGTGATGATCCAGATCCAGTGATGATGATCCAGATCCAGTGATGATCTAGATCTAGTGATGATGATCCAGATCCAGTGATGATCTAGATCCAGTGATGATGATCCAAGTCGAGTGATGATCTAGATCCAGATGAAGATGACTTAAATATGAAGATGACTTGAAGATGAAGATGATGTGAACTTGATGATGATTCAAATGATACAGAGAAGAATACTTGTGCTGATAAATTGTGTCGAGAGAATACCTTCCTAGTTAAGAGGGAGTGTTGATGTAATTGTAACTTCAGAATGTATTCACTTGTATTTCTAATGTATTGTAACCCGATGTTTATTATGGGACGTGTCTGTAATATAATTGAGTCATGTCATTCCTTGATGTTCCTATCGGGAGGTTCTATAATGTAAACAAGTCATTTCAAGTCATTGTGGGTAACCCTCCTATTGGTCAAGGGTTAAAGTCCCCATAGTTGTGGGGCCTTAGGGTTTTTAGACTATCCTAGATAAGTCGACCCTAGGTGAGTCTTTGTAAGTCAGGGCAATAGTCCCCACGATTTTGTTAAGGATAACCCTCCTTGTTTGTCAGAGGAGGGAAAGTTCCCACAAGTTGTGGGGCACTAGGGTTATTAGACACTCCTAGAGATGTCGACTCTAGTAAGTAATTGTTAAGTGAGGCTGACATGTTGGAGTGGGTTTCAAGTGAACGAAAGAATATCGATTGAGAGTGAGCCTCTCTATTTATCACACACACACTCACTCATTGGGGCACATGAGTGAGAGGAGAAGTTACTGGGACAAGAGAGAGACTACTACTGTCGGGAGATCATCTTTATGTTTTCAGGTTTTGCTTTTGGTGCTGATTCTATCTCTGAGGAAGTTGTAGGGTTTTCTCCTTTATGGTTTCCCTGATGAAAATTCTTTGTGTCTCTTATCTCTTGTGTTTATTTTTGTGCATGTTATTCTCTCAGTTAAAGATCCTAAGATCATAATGCTAGCTTGAATGATAAAATCTAACAATTTGAAGGTTTTAACAGGTGAAAAGCATTCGCTATAGCAGTTTGAGATGGCTTCTTCTGTTAAACTCTTGACTTAGTTCAATTTCCATTCATGGAAAGGAGACACGGAGATCCAGCTACATGGCTGAGGACTCTACTGGGTCACTATGGACACTGAAGAAGAGCCTAATCATATGATAGACAAAACTAGATTCTTGAACAAGAAATATGAAGCATTCAGATTCTTAGGCCTCTCTATTTCCAGGGATCTTCTTTTCCATCTCTCGGGATTGAAGACTCCAAACGAAATTTGGGACAAATTGGACACCCTGTATGTAACAAAAGATGATTTGAGAGTTTACCAGCTTGAAAACGAGTTGATGTCTCTCCATCCTTCCAATTTTGAGACCTTAAATGATTTTTTCACAAAGTTCAAGCACAATGTCTTATTGTTGAAGCAGTGTAAGGTGGAGAAGGAGGATTATCAACTCATCCTCTCCATTCTCTCCAAAATTGGAGCTGATTATTTGATGGTTGTATCTACATTCCATTCGGGGAAGCTCACAACGCCTGGATGGAAGATGCATTCAGTCAATGCCTTCATTGAGTCCCTAACAAGTTAGCATGATAAGCTTGTTCAGATGGGGATATGAAGGGTAAAGGAAAGCAGCAGAAGAACCCGAAAAATAAATTTGAATCTCCTAGGCCTAAAATTGAAAACCAACAGCATGAAGAGCCTTCCAGCTCGAAGAAGAACAAAAGAAAAGGGCATCATGGAAAGGAACAAGTCAAGTGTTCATACTGTGGGAAGGGCTTCCACCCTGAACATGCCTGCATGAAAAAGAAACTTGATGAAGCTACTTCTCTTCTTGAGAAAAATCACATCAATCTTTTGGAAAGATTTTGGAGGAGAGATCAGCAAGATTAGGAACCACAACATGAAAGAGGTCATTCTCTCATGGAAAGCACTTCGAAGTCCAAAACTTCTTTTGATAGATTCTGGATCTTCGAATCACATGATGGATGAAAGACACTCTTTCTCATTCTTGGAGACCGAAAAATCCATTCCCATCCACATGGGAGATGACTCCACAATCATATCCGAAGGACAAGGTACTATAAATCTTGAGCATTGTTTTTTTTCAATGTTTTGTATGTACCATCTCTTACATAAAAAATCCTAAGTGTTTATAAAATGACACATACGGGAGTGCCCAAGAGAGTCTCATTTAGCCTAGATGATGTAGAGATCACAGAACTTGCATCTAGAAAACTTGTAGCAAAAGGCCTTGCAAACCATCATGCAAAATCCTACGAGTTCTCCCATTTTGTGGCGGATGCAAAGCCCACCACATTGTTGACTCATGGAAATGAAGTTAGTAGACTGTGGCATGAGAGGTTCGGCCACCTAAAATTTAAGTACTTGTAGCAATTACAGAAGAATTCTATGGTTAAAGGCCTCCCGGTCATCAAAGCTACCACTAGAATTTGCAAGGGTTGTGTTGTTGGAAAGCACCCTGAGCATAAGTTTGATCAGTGGAAGGAAAGTCGAGCATCATGCATCTTGGGGCTGATACATTCTGACATTAGTGGTCTGATGCCTATCACATCCATGAATGGATCAAGGTACATTCTCACTTTCATTGATGACTTTTTCGGATACACATGTGTCTTTTTTATCAAAAAGAAGTCGGAAGTCTTGGAAAAATTCACTGAATTGAAGGCTTTGATTGAGAATGCATCTAGAAAAAAGATCAATATTTTGAGATCTGATAATGGTGGAGAGTATATCAGTAATGATTTACTGCATATATTTTCCCAAATTGGTATTCAAATCCAACATTCAGTTCCCTACACTCCCCAACAGAACGGTGTAGCAGAGAGGAAGAATCGGTCTCTCAAGGAGATGACCACTTGTATGCTAGAATCAAAGAAGTTGGCTGCAAATTTGTGGGCTGAATCCATGAATTATAAAGAATATATTTAGAATAGAGTGCTACACTAATCTATGAAAGGGAATACCCCTTTCAAAGCATACTTTGGACACAAGCCGGATGTGTTGAATCTGAGGGTGTTTGGGTCCACTGCATGGGCCCAAATTCTGCTTGATAAAATGAGGGCTTTGCAACTGTAAAGCATAAAATGTATGTTTATTGGATATCTTGATAAATATAAAGGTTTAAATATACTGTATATAAGAACAAAACATATCATCATTGAAAGGAGTGTCATGTTCAATGATCCTCTTCAGGAGGTAGAACTAGTGAAGAAGAAAACTGTTGAATTTCCTTCCTATTCTACTGAATACTTGGATGATGGAATTGGGGGTGATGACCCTGATTTGGAACCTATGATTTCTGTTATTAGTGAACAAAAAAAATCAAATGATGAATCATAACCTGAAGTACAAAATCATCTCCCGAATTGGGATAGAAAGACACTCTCCTCTGTAGGTGATAACATTGGAAATCCGAATGATCCAAGGAGAACTCGGCTTGATTTCCAAAGAGCAGGTATTGCGCTCTCTTGTCCTGATTATTTTATATCCGAATATTATTATTTAATGATAATTTCATATCCTAAGTCTTACTACCATGCTCATAAGTATCCGATATGGAAAGCTTTCAGGGATGAAGAGATGAATTCTCTTCAGAAAAACACTACTTGGGAGCTAGTTTCTCTTCCTCCAGGGAGGAAATTGGTTCAATGCAAGTGGGTGTTTCGGAATAGGGTTTCTGCTGATGTAAAAACCTAAGAATATATTCAAGGCTGGTGGAAAAATGTTTCTCCCAATTCCAAGGTGTGGACTAGCATTAGAATTTTGAACCGGTTGCAAAAAAGGACTCCATCTGCCTAGTTTTGGCAATTTCTGCATCTAAGCACTAGGAAGTGCATCATATTGATGTTAAGTCTGCCTTTATACATGGAGATATTCATGAGGAGATATACATGAAGCAGCCTGAGGGATACATTTCTGATCCATCTTTGGTTTGCAAACTAAAGAAGTCACTATAGGGTTAAAACATGCCCCAAGAGAGTGGTATTCCAAGATGGATGCCTTCCTTCTCTCGCAAAACTTCCAAAGGTGTAAATCAGATATGAATGTGTATATACAGCAGTATGATGGTAATTTTATTATTATTATTTTATATGTTGATGACTTACTAATTACAGGTAGCACAGTTGCTTCTATTTCAGTCATCAAAATTGCTCTCCACAATGCATTTGAAATGAGCAATTTTGGGCTCTTGAAGCAATTTCTGGGGCTCGAAATTGAGCAAAATATTGATGGGATAATGGTCACTTAGTACAAATACATATCAGACTTTCTAGTTAATATTACCATGGCTGAATGTAAGGCTGCTCCATTCCTTTTCCTTTCAGGGATCAACCTTGAAGAAGGAAAAAGAACACCTCCCATGCACTGCACTATTTATCGACAACTGATAGGTAGCTTTCTCTACTTGACTCATTCTTAGCCTCATATATGTTATGTCATGAATGCTGTGTCAATATACATGAATCAGCCTCATGATATTCATTGGAAGGCAGCCAAGAGGATCCTCCAATATATTCAAGGAACCGGGACCTACGACATTCACTATGCTGCAGACTCCGAGCTAGTGCTGGTTGGTTACATAGATTCTGATTGGGTGGGTGATTCTATTGATTGAAAGTCTAATTCCAGATATGTCTTCGTGTTTGGTGGTGGCCCCATTTTCTATTCTAGCAAAAAGCAAGCTTCCATAGCATTGTCTTCAGCAGAGGCCGAGTACCGAGGATCGGTGAATGCTTGCATCCAAGCTATTTCATTGCAAGGAATTCTTTTAGAGTTTGATCTTGGTAGTACTTTGTCCACTGCCTTCTTTTGTGACAATCAAAGTGATATTAATATATCCACAGATCCATTTACCAGGCAGAGGACCAAGCATGTAGAGATACACATGCACTATATCAGGGAATTGGTGCATGACAGGACCATCATTCTGCAATATTGCCCTACTGATGAGAAAATTGCAAACATCTTCACCAAGAGATTTTCAAAAAATAAGTTCACTTACCTCCATTCACTGTTGGGGGTGAGTTCATCAAGGTGATGAGACTACTTTCAGTGTTCATCTTGAGGGGGGGGGGTTCCCACTGGCTTTTCCCTCTTTTCCTCACTTAGATTTATTTTTGAACATTGTTTGAGTTACATTATTGTACAAGGTTATTTATGGCCTTTGTTTTCTGGGCCCTAGCATTTCATGCACTTTATTTTTACTTCTACTGAGTATAGCTTAAGGGGGGGTGTTGGAGACATTTACCCAACATGCAAACTTAATTTGGTCAATTTGGCCTTGTTAAACCATTATCCTAAGTTTTATTGACTTAATTGGCATCATATGAGCACACTATGAAATCAGCATAAGCACACCCATGCCTACTTTTAGTAAAGGAGGCCAACTAAGCCTTCTCCTTCATTCGGGGAGGCTAACTGGGCTTCCTCCTTCAAACATGGAGCATTCTGGGGGTGATCTGAATGTCATAAATGCACCTAATTGCTAACTAATTGTTACAATCAGTTAATCTAAGCGGTAAAGTCACCTCCATTCATTATATTGATTATTTTTATTAATATTTATGAACTGGAGTCAACTAGGGCGCCTCCAACCACCTCTGATCACCAGTTTGACTTTAGTTAACCTCATCGAGGTTCATTGGAGTTAATGATGTGCTACCAATTGTTGATTTGCATGCAATGGCATGTGTCTGAGCTACTTTCAGTTAGACTTAGTCATCCATTGCACTCCGACTTTAGTTAGGACTCAGTTGAGTCAATATGGACTTGATCAGTGGGTTAACTAGGTGTGTTTACTGTGGCTTGCATTCAGTTAAGCTACACCCATTCATTCAATTCGAATGACCTTCTTGGGAATTCGAATTGTCTTGGAATTCATGCATCTTGCATGATCATTGTATTGTATTACTCATTCTTTATTGATTATACAGAGATGCTACTCATTTTGTAGCACCATTATGCCATTTTCATGCTTAATTGTTTGAAATCTCTTATGAGACTGTGTTTTAGTCCCTAGATTACTGTGACATATTAATAGAAGAGTAAGCAAATAAGGATGAATACTCCAATGAATAAAATGTACTAATATCTAGTCTAACAGGATCATTCTCACTAGGAAATGACACTT
Organism: Pseudotsuga menziesii; assembly: GCA_001517045.1. Taxonomy (NCBI): domain Eukaryota; kingdom Viridiplantae; phylum Streptophyta; class Pinopsida; order Pinales; family Pinaceae; genus Pseudotsuga; species Pseudotsuga menziesii. The sequence continues at coordinate 114,946 of LPNX011113549.1, read as the reverse complement.
GGTTAGTATACAGTTGTGCATTCAATCACATGATAGGTTACAAGGACTCACTATCATGCCTTGTACAAAAGGAATCACCACTCAAAGTAATGCTGAGAGATGATTCCCAATATGCCATCAAAGGAATGGGAGTAGCATCCTATAATTTGGACTATGGAAAGTCCATGAAGATGAAAGATGTCCTATATGTCCTTGAACTAAAGAAGAACCTCCTGATTATTTTAGCTTTAGACAAGAGAGGCTTTAAAGTTTCCTTTATAAATGGAAAACTCCTCATGTGGTCAAAATGAAAAACAATAGATGATGCAGTAGAAATTGAAGTTGAAGAAGGAGGAATCTACAAATTGAAGGGACATGTATATTCAACATTAGAAACTAGTACCTTAAACCCATATGAGCTATGGCATAGAAGGATTTCTCATATTCATTACAAAGCTCTACCAATTGTAAGTAAGGTTGTGACTGGTCTACCAGAATTTCAAATAGAACATGAAGGAGTATGCAAAGGATGTGCACAAAGAAAGAATAATAAGAATCCCTATTTGAAAAGTGACAACAAAGCAAAAGGGATCTTAGATATTATCCATTCATATATATATGGGCCAATGCAAACAACTTCATTGAGCGGGTATGTTTACTATGCTTCTCTTATTGATGACTACTCCCGCAAGACTTGGATATATTTTTTGAAAAGGAAGGATGAAGTGTTTGAAAGGTTTAAAGAATTTAAGGCCCTAGTAGAGAATCTCTCTGAAAGGAAAATAAATATTTTGAGGTCAGATAATGTAGGAGAGTTCACATCAAATGAATTCAATGATTTCTACAAGGAAGTTGAGATTAAGAGGGAGCTCACCATTCCCTATAATCCTCAACATAATGGTGTGCCTGAAAGAAAGAATAGATCTATCATGGAAGTTGTGAAAGCCATGATACATGATCAAGATATACTAATGTACTTGTGGGAAGAAGCAAAACTTTAGAAGAAATGTTTTACGGAGAAAATCCTAAGGTAAGTCACCTAAATATATTTGGTTGTCCCGTATACATTCATATTCCCAAGGAGAAAATAACAAAGCTATACCCTTCAGGAAAGAAGGGATTGTTTGTAGGATAAAGTGAGTAGTCAAAATCTTATCGAATCTATATCCTAGGATACCGTCAAATTGAACTTAGAAGAGATGCCACATTTGAAAAAGATACAAAGGCTTTAGAAATTCAAAGAAAGATAAGGAAGATGAATAGGAACATGAAACTCCCAAAGCTACACAAATTCCTAAACCAGTTAGGAATGAAGAGGAAAGTCAGATACCTAAGGATCATGATATGACCGAACCTCACTTACTAGAAGAATTGCCCAGTGAAATGATTTCTTGAAAGAGAAAGCCTTCCTGGGATCTTCATATAATTGAAGAAACAAGGAGGCATGGTGCCCCAGAAGGAACCATTAGAGAAAGTAAGAATCCAAAGTCATACCCTAGCTATATGGCTTTGATGAGTGATCTAGTTGATAAAGAATCAAAATGTTTTGAAGAAGCAACAAAGCATAAGGAATGGGTTGATGCAATGGTCGAGGAACACCAATCCATAATAAAAAATGATGTGTGGGAAATAATACCAAGACCAAAATACAAGTTGGTGGTATCCTCGAAATGGATCTTCAAAACAAAGCATTCTGCAGATGGTGGTATAGAAAAGTACAAGGCAAGATTCGTAGCTAGAGGGTTCTCCCAAAAGGAAGGAATTTCCTATGAAGATACCTTTTTCTTCAGTAGCTAGGCAGACTTCAATTAGAACTATCCTTGCCTTAGCATCCAACAAGAAGTGGAAGCTACATCAGATGGATGTAAAGAAAGCCTTTCTAAATGGCTTGCTATAATAAGAAGTTTATATTGAACAACCACAAGGTTTTGAGACCGATGATCGGGAAGCTTATGTATGTAAACTTAAAAAAGCATTGTATGGGCTAAAACAAGCACCAAAAGCATGGTACAGGATTTAATAAAATTAAGGAAGATTCTAACCTCTACTATAAGGCTGAGGATGATGAGCTTATGATACTACTATTATATGTGGATGACTTATTCTTGATAGGAGAAGATACACACCTCAACTAATGTAAGAAGAAGCTTGCTGCAGAATTTGAGATGAAAGACCTTGGAATAGTGCACTACTTTCTAGGTCTTGAAGTATGGCAATACCTAGAAGAGATTTTCCTGAACCAAGGAAAATATACAGTGGAAATTCTAAAGTGGTTTGGAATATTAAATTGCAAGGCTATGGCTACTCAATTTAAGATGCCACTTTAAATTGCAAGGCTAATTTAAAATTATTGAATGATGATACTTCAAAAACTATAGATTCCACCTTGTACATGCATATAATTGGTTCACTAATGTACTTAACCAATACAAGACCAAATATATGTTTTGTTGTAAAAACACTAAGTCAGTACATGGTGAATCCCAAACATACTCACCTGATAGGAGAAAAACATGTGATGAGGTATCTAAAGGGAACTTTAGATTATGGGATCATATATGCATAATATGGTGAGATCAGACTATATGGGTTTACAGACCCAGATTGGAAAGGAAGTGATAGAGATATAAAGAGAACCTCAAGATGTTGTTTTGGTTTGGGGTCAAGCATGATCTCATGGTTCAATAGGAAGCATACCAATATTTCACTTAGCACAATGGAATAAAAATACATTGCAGCTTGTTCAGCTTGTAGCAAAGAAGTATGGCTTCAAAAGATGTTGGCAAGTTTATTTGATGTAGAGATAGATGTTACTGATATCATTTTTGATAATCAGAGTTGTATTAGATGAAAAAAATCTAGTATTTCATGATAAGTCAAAACATATTGAAGTAAGATATCACTTCATTCGGGAATTGGTTTAGAAAGGAGTTGTAAAGCTCAAATATGTTCCTACAGAGAAACATGTAGCAGATGTGTTAACTAAGCCCTTGGCTTGTGTAAAGTTTGATTAATTTCAAGAAAAGCTTGGTGTAGTCCAAAAGGACCTCTCTCGAAAGAGGGAGTGGCAATACAGGGAAGAAGGATGCAGTGGTGAGTAGCTCAGTCTAGAGTAGGGTAAGTATGGCTAGGATTGTTTGGCCCGAAAGGGTTAGTTATACGAGACTTGTTGATCCTATGGGGATTAGTATGTATGGATAGATCATTTTAACCCAAGTGGGTTTGTAAGCTAGGACAAGGCTTATTGGTCCCCAGGAAGATCCATCTGTCTAACTAGGCTTGTTGGCTCGAAAGGGTTAGTAATTTAGACAAATTTCTAGGATAGATATACCAGATAACTCACCGTGATGATGCTATGAGATAGTTAGAGGATAGGATGGTTGTTAAAATATTGCTATATTGTTGATTGTTGAGATGTTTTCTTTCAGTAGTGTTATACTGATGATTACTTCAGTATTGTTATACTGATGATTGTTGAGATGTTTGCTTTCAGTAGTGTTGTACTGATGATTGCTTCAGTATTTTATATTGATGACTGTTGAGATATTTAGTTCGGTATTGTTATACTGATGACTACTAAGATGTTTGAATCGACATTGTTATGTTGATGATTGTTGAGATGTTTGGTTCAACATTGTTATGCTAATGATTGTTGATATGATTGGTTCAGTATTGTTATAATGATGACTGAGATGTTTGGTTCAGTATTGTTATACTGATGACTGCTGAGATGTTTGGTTCAGTATTGTCATGCTGATGATTGATGAGATCATGGTTTCAGTATTATTATACTAATGACTACTGAGATGCTTGACTGAATATTGTCGAGATGATAGTTTCAGTATTGATAGATTCTGAGATGTTTATTGAGATAGTTTCAATGTTGTTACACTAGTGATTGATGATTGATTGTTATGATAATATCAATATTCCTATACTGATGTAACATGCTCAATATTCTCATACTGATGATTGTTTATTAATGATATGATTGATAGTATCCCTATCCCGATGTAGCAGATTCAATATCCTTATACATATAAGTTTGTTTCAGTATCTCTACACTGATGATGATGTTTTATGTTGATGATGATGATGTCCCAGCATCTCTATGCTAGCAATGCAGATAATGATCTAGCACTACAGGTGATTTGGTTTTTAGCACTAACATGCTAATGATGTTGTTGATTTTTTCATTATTTACATACTGATGATGCAGATGATGATCTTTCTGTATTCGCATACTGAAGATGCAGATTGTGATGTTTCAGTATTTACATACTAAGAATGAAGATAATGATGTTTCAATATCTACATGCTGATGATGTAAATGATGATGTTTCAGTATCCACATACTGAAAATGCACATGATGATGTTTCAGATGATGATATTACAGATGATGGTTCAGTGTTTACACACTGATGTTTGCAAGTTGATGATTTAGAATATGTCCTAGTATTCACATACTGATACTATAGAATATGGTCCAGAAGATGAAGCAACAGATGATGATTCAAAAGAAGATGATCCAGAATATGATTCAACATTCATATGCTTATGCTGCAAAAGATGGTACATAAGATGATTGAATAAGAATGATTTAGTATTCACACAATGAGATTACAGAAGATGATCCAGGTGAGATCGGTGATGAATATGTATGATGATGTATCAAAAATTCCTATGACATATAGAGTCTCACCAGTCAGTTGCACAGTTTTAATAGTAGAAGTTGCTACTACGGTCGAATACCTTCCTAGTTAAGAGGGAGTGTTAAAATATTGAAACTTTAGAATATATTCTAGATGTATTGTATTCCTCCTTCTGGAGATGAGTTTGGTCTTGTTAGAGTCATTGAAATATACAACGTAAACCTCTGGATGTAAGTCAGTTCAATAGTACCCAAGTGTCAATATAATAAATTCTATTTGTGGTGTCCAATTGGAAAAGTTGGCTCAGTCAGTTAGGGAAGTCGAGCCCACTAAGTTAGAGGTCAAGTCAATAGAAGAATATAAATAAGGAGGCACTACCTTTGATTTGTACTCACTCACTCAAGGATTTTTGCAAGAGAGAGAAGAACTAGTGCGCCAGAAAGAATCTAGAAGTAGTTGTATGGGTTTTACACTGCTCTGGTTGAGATCTATACTGAGGAATTTTTGCGGGGTTTTCTCCCTTGTGGTTTCCCCGAGGAAAATATTTGTGTTCTTGTGTTCTTATGTTTTCTGTGCATGTTATTATTTCAACGATCTTCTAGTGATAATTTGTTTTAATATATAATCTAAAAAAATTGATAAAACTTAACAACAATGATAAAGGAAATGACCAGGATACACCTAAACTTGAAGAAGGACTGACCTAAAGCTACAATGTACCTACAACTTCATGCACTGCCCCAAACTTAGGGGGAAGAAATGTGAGTTCTTCCTAGGGTTGTCCTGCATGTCAGCACAATGGTAATAGCAGTAGATTGACAAGCACTGAGAGGAGACCCAAAATGGTGAGCGACGATGTAAAGATACCCTTGTTTCAGGGTAATGTGACTGAGGATCCCAAGTAGTATTGGTTCTTATGTGAAGAGGTATGGACATTAAAATAACTGCAAGATGAAGATATAAAGAAAGGACAATTGGAGACGACCTTTCAGGGCCACGTGCTAGACTGGTATATAAAATTTGCGCAAGTACCAAAAGGGAATCCCCAGAAGACCCTGACACAAATAAGGGCGAGACTGATCAAGAATTCAAGAAACCAAAATAAGAATCACACTATATTACTAAATTAAAGGAAATAAAGAAAGTTCATAATGCGTTGGTATGGGACTTCAATCAACGATTCAAAACTTTAATGGCCAATGTTAGCTTCAGTATGAGTGATGCGCAACATAAATAATGGTTCATCGTAGCTTTGGTAACCCATATCCACATGCCACTGATGCAACAAAAGATCACATCTCAGGAGGAAGCTTTGGAAATTTCAATGGCTTCACCTGTCTACGAATCAAGGAATGGAATTATCTAGATCCACTCGCAACTGGCGAACCTTAATATCCAACTGCATGATATTAAGAAGGGGAAAGATGTCCGTGAAGAAGTATGGTGGAGTCGATGTCAATACGAAGGAAATCACAAGGATCAGTTCCCGAAATTTTGCAAATATTTACAGTCTGGGGCTCCAAACCCACTAACCAAGGAGGACTTCCATGGTGCTGAATTTGTCATAAAAAAGGACATTGGTCAGAAGAATGTGTGTACTTAGAGAAGATCGTGTCAAATCCTACTAGTCTTTTCTTCAACTTCTGTTGATCAGTTGGTCATGAATAAAAGGACTCCATAGCTTATGATTTTCTCCAAGAAAGATTGATGGATACATACTTTATGAAGGGGGAGGAGAAAAGACCAATGGAAAAACCTCCACAACAACTGAAATATACTCAACCATAGTATAAGCATCCTCAACTGTAGTATACTCAACAACAACCACAATATAGCCAGCTGTAATATAATCAACAACAACCGCAATATAATCCGCTGCAATAACAATTTAATTAGCCACAGTATACCCAATTGTTGGACCATCAACAAGGAGGATTTCAAGAAAGATTTTGTGGAGGACGTTAATTGGAGGCTTTCTTCATGGTGGAGATATGGGTCGAGGTCATGGACCAGTTACATGCTATAATTGTGGAGTATCAGAACATTATCAATGGGACTGTCTGAATATAGCAACCTAGTGTAATTATGATAGCCCAACATACCACACTCTCGAGGAATGCCAAAAACTAATTGTGAAATGGAAAGCTAAGAACCCACCACAACCGAAACCGAACCAAACTACAAATCAGACTCAGAATCAAAATCAAAATTAGGGACTAACTACAGGGAAGATCTTGGCAGAGCTAAGGACTCAACCAATACATGTCGAAGTGGTAATGCAAGGAGGGGAAATGACTGAAGATGACAAAATAATGCTAAATATTAGACCTATGGCTCAAAATTAATTTCAATTTGATGTAGAAACCGAGAAAGAAACTTTCTTTGAAATGAAAGACGCCTTCCACAAGGACAATGGTAAGCTACTGTTGGGCTTAGGGCGGACCCAAGTTCTATGCTTTTATCTTCGCACCAATAAAAGACCCATAGTGTTGGCCCTTTCGGGAACAACCTGTGAACAGGTTGTAGTCTCACCTGAAATAGCTATGGGGTGCCATGGAATCAGGTTTTTGCAAGCAGAAGAGGGATATTACTGTACCTTTAGCCTTAACAACAAATATTTATACAAAATAGATCTTCGATACTCACTTAAATAGCTTTGCATTTTAGATAAAAGAACGTTACTTGCTTAACCCTTAACTGGGAATTCACATCAAAGTTAATATTTAACAGTTATCTTACTTTAGCATTCACCTACTTATCAAAAGCATAAAAACATTACAACACAAAATTAACAGAACCACCACAACACAAGATATACATGGTTCACCCCCAGTGTAGGGGCTACATCCACAGAACTGTGTTTATATTCAACTTTTTACAAAATCACAGTTCTAATCTGTGCACTCAACGACAGATCTTCTCAATCTCCCAAAACTGCGCACTTAGCTGCAGATCCTTTCTTACAAAACCCTCTGCGCACTCAGTTGCAGAGGTTGTCCATGCACACAGCTGGGACTTAACCTTCCTTCAAAACCCTCTGCGCACTCAGCTGCAGAGGTCGTCCATGCACACAGCAGGGACTTAACCTTAAACCCTTATCTTCGCATCACATTAGTATCATAACATAATTGTTAAAGACCTAACCTGACTCCTTTACATAAGTGCCTATTTATACAAGTGCACTATTAAAATACCATGGGATTAAACCATGGGTACCCAAAAACCATAAACCATGGGTCATTTACAAAAAGAGGGGCTTTAACCCAACCCCGAAACTCCTAAGAGTATTTTGGACTGCAACTCCGCTTACAAGCTTCGTACCAAAACTGCGGAGTTGCCAAAATTAAGGACCTTGAAGGTCGAGCCCCAACAGGCCCCTAAGACTCACCAGTGTCTCATCCTGGGACACTCTGCTGTTTTTCTAGAGGGAGAATCTTGTTGGTGAAGATAGTGAATTCCTTGTTGAGGCTGCACATGATATCTTCGACTGCTTGCTCCTTCTCTCCTAAATCCTGCAATGCTGCTGTAGATGCTTCACTGGCCTTTTCCTGTGTAAATGCATCATACTTCTTCAGGACTTTGAGCTGGGTATCTGCAGTGGTGCTCAACACTAAGGCCTAATTTATAAGGGGCTGCACAGAGGTCACCAACAATGTTTCTTTCCTTCTGCACGCCTCAATTTCTTGCTAGAGCTCATTGCTCTGCTTTACCTTAAGCATCTTCTGCATGGGAGGCAATGTCTTGATCTATGCTTTGATTGCATCCAGCTCAGTCTGTCGCTGCTTGATGGTTTCTTACAGCTTTTCCACTTTGGGGTTGTCTTGCAAGTTCGTCCATCCCTTGACTCTTTCATCTAGCATCTTTGCTGCACTGCTCACAAGATCTGAGATCTTCATTGTTGAGGCCTGAATGTCTCTGGACGCTACTCCTTGACCTCTGGTGGACTCTCAGGAATAATGCGAAGTTGAAGCTCCGCAATCTGAGCCTCATGTTCCACTTTCATCTTCTTAATTAGGCTTCGAGACTGTTGCGCATAGTCTTTCAGCTTGACGATCCTTTGCTCTAGTTCTTCTTCAGCCTGCATGTCAAAGTCGGGGAGACTCTGACACGCCTCATCCAATGCTCGAGCCAGTTCAGCCTGCTTGCTTTCTGCTTCCCTCTTCTTCTGCTTTGCTGCTTCCAACTACGCTGCGAGGCTCTCACTCTGCTTTGTGTTATTTTCCAACTGCCTGTGCGAGAAACTGTTGTGTTCTCAAATCTTGTTCATGATTGCCATTTGAAAAAGATGCAGCTTTGGCATAGACAACTTGGCGTAGTTTATCTCAACTGTCATACTCATCTACGAGCGAGATGCTGTGTCAGTTATTATGAGGGCTGCGCTTGGCACTTGTCCTCTGTTATATCTGGATGACCATTGTCTTGTATCTGGCTACATGCCTACTAGGGAACTGCTTGCTGCAGCACCAGTTGCTGATTTTTCTGCTAAATCTTTTAGTTCTGAAATTTGCTGCGCTACGCCGGTGAGGGCATCAAGATGCGTAGCTGCAAACTGTGACCATTTGATAGTTAGTACTTCTGTAGACTTCGCCAGATCCTGATCAAGTTCTTCCATCGTCACGGTAGGCTCTTCGACAATATTTTTTCCCTTTGACGCCTTCGCTTTCTTTCTGGACTGAGGCTTGGTCACTTCCTCTACCTCTAGAGACTTGCGCTTATCTGGGCGATTGGGGTTTGAGATGGTCTTGATCGATGCTTCTTATTCTTCTTCAGCTCTGCTATCTCCACCTTGGTCTCCTTCACTCTGCTACAACTCACTTTGTTCTTCGATGTCTTCTGGTGGGTCACTCTGCTGCGTCTGACTAGGGCCTGCGCCCACATTGGTGACTGGAGGGACTGGAATGTTGGGATTTGTCCCTGTGTCCTTCATCCATTCAGTCGGCCACTTCTGAACTACTGCGAGGATGTCTTCTTGTGTCACCACATATGGCAACTTCCAACATGCATGTTTTTCATCTGCGTGGGCCTGGATGAAGACATTGTGCATGTCGGCCGTGAAGTTGGCCACTCCCGTATACTGAGAAAATAGCTCATTACTGAGCTGTGGCATTTTTAGGATCTCATAGGAAATATTCAGGTTGTAGAAGGTGAATACGTAGTTCGTCATCTACTGTAAGGCTTTATCCTGTGACACCCAAAGAGATGCGTACCTTGCTGCACCAGGCATGTGCGAAGGCACATCAACAAACTGCGCCTCGGTAGGTTCTTTCCATCCTACCAGTGCAATAAGCACTATCAAACATGAATAGTGAAAGGGTCTGCCTTTCTCCTGCACATCGCGGACATCTTCGAGGAACTCTTTGGCAATGTACTCTACCCATTTGTATCTGTAGCCTTCGGCACAGTTCGTAGCAATACTGACTATCGAGGTAGATACTTCATTCGTTCTACACTTCCGCATTAGTTTGCATGCTAAGAGCTCTGCGGCGAAGTGAATGTTCTGGTGCTGAATGGTCAAGGTTTGATATCCTCGCTTCCCTTTTGTCAGGCCGAAGCAGTCCTTCATGCTCAGTGCCAGCTTCATATCTTCATGTTTTGAAACAAATTCAATCCCCGGATCAGGCCCTTCCTTTGGCAAGCCTGTGATTGTATGAATTAGCTCTCCATTAATAGGAATTCTCTGGTCTCCTATCCATAGGTGCACATCATGCACCAATGCCAATAGCTGCTTGACCACCATGGTCACCTGCGTGCTGCGACCAAAGTGGGGGACATTGAGCATCTTCAACAAGCCAGCTTTCTCCAAGCCAGCAACCCACTGTTTCACTTCAAGCAACGTCGTTTTAGTCTCCAGATAATGGACGACGTGCAAGTATGTCCCAGGTGCGAACTGTGGAAACTTCCCATGATCATTCATATCATGGTCTGCGTACTTAAGCTGGTCCATATTTCCTATCATTGTACCGACCAACTGCACACCCTGTGGCAGCTTAGGGGTGCGTAATGTGAACTTTGCTGTCCGTCGAGGTGGCTGAACTCCTGGTCGAATAGGCTGAAGATATAGTGGACACTACGGTGCAATGTTCTCATCCTCACCGAAGTCTTCAAAACCTTCCGGATTCATCTCAGGCTCCTCCAGTGTCTTTCCTAATGGCTTGTGCATGTCTTCGTTTTGCTTAGAGCGAACTTCTGGCTTAAACTTCTTCCTGGTGGATCGTGTCTACATTGGCTGATTTGGCGCCGGGGAAGTATCTTTGCAAGGTGCAGATGCAGGTGGGTTGCTCATAAGGTTCTGCAGACCCCTCTGTTCAAATTCTCTCAACAATTCCTGAACTTCGCGATCAGCTGACATGGACTGAACTGTAAAACTCAAGACAATGCATAATGTGAAATTCGCAGGCTTGGGTGTATTCTTATAGAATCCATCAACCAAATCTGCCATAACTGTGCATTGAAGACACCAAATCTGACAGATATCTTGTCCAAACAGTGCTAGATTTCCCAAAATCTCATCATTACAGGCAGTTAATGCAGTTAACTTACCAGCGCCACCAAATCTGATTTTTTCCAACGGTCTCTTTTTAAGCTTCAACACACCTTTCTTCTTCGGCACAACTAGTAACTTTGGATGCCCCACAATAAGGGTCTTTGACCCAATACATATCGTTGACACATCCGGACACCACGACAGAATTTCTTCGATAGCCTCAATGATTCCTACAGCGAGCATCTTAGCTAGCTCCATCTTGACTTTTTCTTTATACTTAGGGTTTAGCCTATAAGGGTGCTGCTTTACAGGTTTCACATCATATTTCAAAGGTATTTTTATCACTCCTATATCACCCAGGATACCTTTCATTTTTTAGAACTTCTTCGGAAATAAATCCTGATACTCATGGAGAAGTTCAGTCACTTTGCTCACCATTTCTTCATCCCAATAATCTCCAATGGTGGCGTGCTTAGGCATTTCTTCTGATCCAATGTTTACTTTCCTTGTCTTCAAGGGCTGAGTCACTTCAGGTGCTTCGACTGCTGGTCCATGTACTTAGCAGTGTCCTTCTGACTCAGGAATGTTAATGTTGCGTAGGTCATCATCCTCATCAATTGCGAGGTTATAGCATTCTACTGCATTGGCTTCTTGTTCCTTCCAATCAGGTTGGTACTCGGCTATTTCTTTATCATCAAACACATTAGTATGGATCAACCTAATAGCTGCGTCCAAAGCAGGGAAAACCTCATTAATAGAAAATGTGAGCACAAAACTATCAACAAGACTATCCCAACTTACAGTAACATGGCGAAGCTCGACCTCCACATACCAGTTCTTTGCGATAGGTTCCAGAGTGTGCACAAACCTATGTACCCATTCTTCATGAGTTACATGCTTCCATGCTTCGTAGCACTACTCCAAATGTTCCTGAGGGCTAGTCTTACCATCAAATCTGCTTCGCACCTCCTGAGGTTGATCCATGAATCTCAGGAAAAGAAACTTTTGACAAGCTCCCCAACTATGAATATACTTTTCATGACCATTCCACCATCTAGCTGCTGTGGCTCTGAATGCTGAATCTAGAGTCTCCATTTTCTGTGAATTTGGTACTTGCTCTGAGAATTGTACAATAAATTCTCTTGGGTCTGTCAAGCCATCAAAGGTAGGCAAGATTCTTGTCTGTGAGCCAAACCATCTGAGAGACTTGGTAATTCTGGCACATTGATGTCCATGTAGCTCATAGAGTCGATTTTGCCAATTCTCTAGGCCTTCGCCTGAATCAGTCATGTAGGAGATGTCACATTGCCAATCCATTATACCTTCAATAGTAGGGTTAACATAGTCTTCTTCTTTAGCTATGATGTTGTAGATATGATCCAAAACATCGTGATCTTCGTCTCTTATTAGCTCTGTATACCTTTCTCCTTGAGAAGGGTCCAATGGTACTATGACTCTCAAGCTTTTCCCTTCAAAAGTCATTTGTCTCTTCTTAAGGTTGATTACTGCATCATTGTTTATTTCCCATTCAATTCCTAGTAAGGCTGGATAGGGGTTGCTATCATCAATTATCTCAATGACTTCGAAATCTGCTAAGGTACTGACTCCATCTATATCCACTGGTACACTAGGGAATATTCCCAAGGGCACAATCTTCTACTGATTGGCTAATCTCAACTGTATAGGGGACCATTCAAGTATAGGTTTTCCCATTTGTTCCCAAGTCTGCCTAGTTAGGACATTCACTTCTGATCCTAGATCTAAAATGATATCAGTCATGTCATAATCTCCTATCTGAGCATGCAATCTCATTTATCTTCCAGTCCTTCTAACTCTATTAACAGTTTTTCCTCTATCAGAGCTTCGCTGAGGTTCGCAAGACTGAATAACTTTCTGTAACTCATTCAAAGCATTCTAATTTCTTAATAGCTTGATACAACTCTGTAGAAATGATGACATTGTACTTACTTGATCTGGAGAAGCTTTCTATTGATGCTGTTGCGTGGTTTCTACTGATGTTCTCAGCTCAACAAAGTCTTTTTGAGCTTCCATAAATGTTTCTTTTTCTCTTCCCACATTGAAGGATAGAATTTTCTCTGGGCTCTTACGGACCGAAGCCTCGTCAGGCTGTTTCTCCTTATTCTATACTTGCGTCATAGCTCCACTCCTGGTAACAACGTTAAGGGCTGGGGCAGGTATTTTCTCTACAGCAATCATCTGGACATTTTGACTAGGGGTGCCATTTCTTTCTTGGATCTTGGCTATCAACTGTGGGCATTGCTCAATCACATGATCGACTGCTCTGCAATATCGACATGTCGTAGTTGGGTTCTGACAGTCTCTAGCTACATGTCTTTTTTTATTGCAATTATAGCAAAGGACCTAGCCTCGACCTCCTCCAGGGATACCACCACGACCAAGACCTCTGAAACTACCTCGACCACCGTGGTAACCATATCCATCATTGCCTTGTGTATCGAGTTGTACCCTATATGCATCATAGGTTCGCTCTCTCATGAGGTCAAAGCTGTGACATTCATCTTCATTGTGTCCAACTGACTTATAAAACTTGCAATAGGGATTCTTAGGTACTTGAACATATCTCTGCTGTAGATAGCAATCTTCAGGTCAATGCTGGCCAGTTGTTCTACAGATCTCACAATATAGAATAGTAGGGTTAAATGGGTTTGGTGCACCAGTATTCAGATAATTCCTTAATGCAAGGCATTGTTCTTTGTCATGACCTTCTGTCTTACATCGTGTACACCAAACCTCTTCTCGAAGAACTTTCCCTTTTTTCATGTCGCGAAGCTCCAAAGCCATTTCTGCTAACTGTGCTTGTATTTGGGTTATTCCAGAATTATCTCCAATAGGAGCTATTTCAAGCTTCATAGCAATTTCCAAAGCCTCTTCCTGATCAACAACCTTCTGTTGCATGAGTGGAGTTCTAATATGAGGTAATAATGTTGCAATGAACCATTCTTTATGCTGTTCTGGTCCAATAGTGAAGCTAACTTGATCTAGCAGAACTTTAAACCTCTGATCAAAGTCCCAAACTGATTCACCTCACCTCTGTTGAATCTCTTTCAGTTCAATTATACACTGTGACTCTGATTTAGGCTTCTTGAACTCTTTGATCATTGCTGTTTTAATATCATCCAAGACATGGTTTTGAGTACTAGAGAATTTCATAAACCAGGTCAAAGCCTGATCTCTGAAAGAAGTGACCAGCTGTGCTCTTCTTATATCTTTCTCCATAATATTCTTAACAGTCCACATAGCTTTGCATAAGAACCAAAACTGTTCTGGATCCTCTGATCCAGTTCCTTTAAAGACTGGTAGTTTGATATCATCATTCACATGGGCCATATTGGATCTAGGGGGGGAGGGAGGGGGAGGAGGAGGGGGAAGGTTGGTAATAGGAGGAAGGGAACTTTCGGAGGTAGACTGACCTGCGATAGGACTACTCAGGCTAGGGTTACTTTCAGAATGCGACGGGTTCTCAGGGATAACAGATCTTTGCTGTGGGGTTATAGGAGGGTTTCTAACAAAAGGGGTTTCCTCAGATTCAGATTCTTCTAGGCTTAAAGAGGTATAGTCAGTATTCTGGCCTAGGGTATAGGATCCAAGATTTCTCTTGTATCTTTTACCGCTTCACAGCAAACCACTTTGCTCGTCGAAGTCACTTTCACTTCTAAATATAGGCTAGTAGCAATAAATCTAGTAATCTGATTCTATAAGCAATATGCCTTTCTCAGCCAAGAGCATTTTAATTTTCAGACTAAAGGAATTTAGGTACTTACCCCTTGGTCCTTTAAAAAAATGTAGTTTAGCTTCGCTGAAAGAAGTATGTGTGTCGATGGCGAACTCCGTCACAAATGCTTCAAGGGTTCGCGTTGTCCAGAAATCAACAGCTCGTGATATCGCGTTGTTCACCCTTTTCAATATATTAGAGTCTTTCTAGGGTCCAGTCAGGAAACTGATCTTCCTTGAAGTTTGTCTTTCTTTCTGTCAACCTGGATAACCAATGGTGAAACTCTATGTGGATGCTAGCAAAGAAAATTTCATAAATATTAGAAAAAATGTACCTTTGCAAGAAGTCATCTGAGCTACGACGAGGATCCTTATTTTCTTGTTCAGCAAATTTCAGATAAGTTCCTTCAATCCAGTCACCAATTTCTTTTACTGAGGGTCTCCAAAACATAGCCTTCTAGGTACGACGTAGATCCCTCTTGAGCAGATACTGGTTCAGCCAGCAACGGAACCAATTTGTTGGGCTTAGGGTAGACCTAGGTTCTATGCTTTTATTTTCGTACCAACAAAATACCCACAGTGTTGGCCCTTTCGGCAATAACCTGTGAACAGGTTGCAGTCTCACCCAAAACAGCTATGGGGTGTCGCAGAATCAGGTTTCTTCAAGCAGAAGAGGGATATTACTGTACCTTTATCCTTAACAACAAATATTTATACAAAATAGAGCTTCGATACTCACTTAAATAGCTTCGCAGTTTAGATAAAAGAACGTTACTTGCTTAACCCTTAACTAGGAATTCACAGCGAAGTTAATATTTAACAGTTATCTTACTTTAGCATTCACCTACTTATCAAAAGCATAAAAACATAACAACACAAAATTAACAGAACCACCACAACACAAGATATACGTAGTTCACCCCCAGTGTAGGGGCTACGTCCACATAACTGCGTTTATATTCAACTTTTTACAAAATCACAGTTCTGATCTGCGCACTCAGCGACAGATCTTCTCAATCTCCCAAAACTACGCACTTAGTTGCAGATCCTTTCTTACAAAACCCTTTGCGCACTCAGCTGCAAAGGTTGTCCACGCACACAGCTGGGACTTAACCTTCCTTCAAAACCCTCTGCGCACTCAGTTGCAGAGGTCATCCACGCACACATCTGGGACTTAACCTTAAACCCTTAGCTTCGCATCACATTAGCATCATAACATAATCGTTAAAGACCTAACCTGACTCCTTTACATAAGTGCCTATTTATACAAGTGCACTATTACAATACCGTGGGCTTAAACCATGGGTACCCAAAAACCTTAAACCATGGGTCATTTACAAAAAGAGGGGCTTCGACCCAACCCCGAAACCCCTAAGACTATTTTGGACTGCAACTCCTCTTACAAGCTTTGCACCAAAACCGCGGAGTTGCCAAAATTAAGGACCTTGAAGGTCGAGCCCCAACAACTACCTATCTATGAGATGCCACTGAGCTTTGATCCGTTGAATTCACCAAGATAAAAAATAAAGGTCAGTACTGTGAAATTTTTTCTGAAGGATGTCTAATGTTAGCAAAATATCAAGATGCATTAGCAGATATAGAAATATTTCTGTATAAACAAGAAGAAGAGAGGCATGGATACCTAGTTAATTCTCTCCTTACGAAGAAAATAGGCAAGGAAATGAGGATGAATGTCCAAATAGGAGAATATGATGTATATGTAGTCATTTTGGAATTAGGATCAGATGTGAATATCCTAACTAAGGAAACATGAGAAAAGATGGGGAATCCACAACTTGTTTGGTCCACTATACAACTTCATCTGGCAGATTAGGCCAAGGTTTCTCCAATTGGCCAAGTACCTTGTCTATCTGTCAAAGTATAAGGACTGAAAACATATTCTGATTTTGATGTTATTTAAATAGTGGATGAAACCAACCCATACCCTGCACTATTAGGAATCAATGAAACCAACCCATCACTATGCAATTGACCAAATGAGTAATTCAACAACTTATTACCTGAAATATCTCATCAAATATCACATTCCTTCTAAAAATGATCTATTTGTTTGGTAGGTTCAAACATTTGATAGGATTTTGATTCATCATAATAACTCGTCATGGTACAAGGATGACACTTTGCATCCAATTTATGTGCATTTATCATTGATATGCACCTAAGAAACCGTCATCCAAAGGTTCTGAGGTGTCCAACAGAGGGTTTCATTCCATTCCACTTCTCAACCAGAATAATGTTAGTGACTTCTCTAGTTGAAACAACGTTCAATTTATATTTTGGATAGTAATCATTTTCTACCCAAAAATTTGTCGAAATATCTTTGGTGTGTAGTAGGAACCGAGCCATTTCTACCAAAGTCTATTTTTTCCTCTTTGTGCTGCCATTCTACTAAGGAGTGTGAGGGACATATATCTACCAAAAAATACCATTATGCAAGAGATACTCTTCAAATTTTTCATTCACATATTCACCACCATTGTCTGATCTCAAACATTTAATGGGTCAGCCATATTGCTTTTTCAACCAATTCCCTAGATTCCTTTAATCTTTCAAAGACATGAATTTTATTTTTAAAGAAATATACCCATTTAAATATAGATAAACCATCAATGAAGGTTAAAATATACTTTTCACATGCTAATGAGGGTTTGTTAATGCAACAAAGATCATTCTGAACAAGTTCCAGTCAGATTTTTGCAAGCCATGCTTTCCCTAAATCAAAATGTGCTTGATGATGATTTCCAAGCACACATACTCTACAAACTCCTATAGGTGTAACAATGTTTGGGATACTAGTAAGCATATTATGAGTTAACATCATATTCAAACTTGAAAATATCAGATGTCCAATTTGTTCATTCCAAATTCAACTTTTGTCATTGGTCCAATCATACAGGAAATATTCATGGGAGAATCATAGAACTTGTAAAGTTCGCCATTAGGATATAAATATTCTAAAGCAATAGTTCCCCCCTTGAAGATTCATATCATTTACGTTAAAGTGATATGACCTAGACTCAATAGTCTTCTTAGTGTGTAAGTTGAGCAACCGACAATAAATTTGTGCTCAATTTAGGCTCATTGTAGACATTGGAGATTTGACCATGCTAGCATTCAACATCGCCACTTCAAGCAACCTTGGGAGAATAATCATTAACAACATAAATATTTTGTTTTGGTTTTCTACTCTAGGAAGAGAAAAAAGAAGCCTCCTTATCCATATGATGAATACAACTAGAATCGACTATCCATTTTGTCTAAGTGGTACAGACATGTGATTCTTAGGAAGTTCTAACATAGAAGTTAAATATTTTAGGATTTTAGTTAATTGATTGGCCATTTAGCACACTACCCTCAATATGCTTTACCTTCCCTTCCAAGTCCTTCATCTTCTCCTAGTAGGTTTTCTTGGCATGTCCAAATTTTCAACAATATTGATAGGATTTTTTCTTTTGATCCTTCTTCACCGATGACGACTCTTTAGTATTTTCTTGAGTAGTTTGGTCGATACATTCTTGTCGATGATATAAATTACCATTTTCTTTACATATTTTTCATGACCTTGATTTTGAGCAAGTGATCCTGATGTTTTGCACCAAGCTTCCCTTCTTCAAACAATTTTTTTATTATCTTTAATCAACAAATCACAAAATACATAAAAAATGAAGTCCTTGTCATCTTGCTTATGAGACATCCAACCATAATGAAATGTTGAGTATAAGAATGCATAGAGTGTCTTCATATTCATAAGGACCGGTTCAATGAGTTGTCCATCCTTCTTCAGAAAATCCTTACCACATTCACCAAATTTTTAACTATAGATCCTTTATGCGAGATAAATAGTAATCAATATAGTCAAAGGAAAGAGTTTCCAGAGAGATCCACTCTTTTTCTATTGCATAAATTGAATTTCATTAACCTTATCGAACAATGACTTCATCTTATTATAGAAGGCATGAGTGTTGTCAATCCCACTTGTATGAAAGTGAATTTTCCTCGAAATGTAAGTCATGATGACCCAAACATCCTCATCCTTATTTATGTCAATGATAAAATTAACATCAACATCAATCATATCTATAATAGTGACCTTCATGTATTTCCATACTCCCTTTCTTTTCAACAAGTCTCCATGTCTAGCACACAGATTGCAAAATTATTTCCATTTAGAACAATAGGCTCTATATTGCAAGTCATCCTTCTAACTAAATAGATATAGTCTTAGTTCAAGAAGAGGTATCAATCGACAAATATTCATCCCAAAGTCAATCAACTATGGATTTGACTCAACACAGTTCGTAGACAATAGGCTAATTCAAAATTAATAGCTCTGATATCCATGTTTGGTAACCTCTGCACCTTGAACCATAGAAAAGAAAAGAAAATAGTAGAAGGGAACAAGATTCCAAGAAGAGGGATAGTGTCTAAAGACACTGTTACTACATTTAAGCATAGTGCATTGTGATCAGAACATCACATTGTATACTTGATCATGTACATAAGACATATCATCACAACCCATAGGGTATCCCTTTTATTGTCTCCATATCTAACGAACTCTTGTTAAGTGAGTAATCTTTGGTCCCAAAAAATGGATCATTAGTTATAATTGTTTCCACAAAATACACATCCCATAGTTTACTCAGTTGACCATGGAGTCGATCCTTTGACTCTCCCAGTCGATCCACTAAACAACTGCTTTGCTAATCGATTATTGTTTGTCTCCGGGATATCCAAGGGTGTGATGAACCTTCAAAACATTAGGTTCCAACACATGAACCAAGTGATGTTGATATTAGGGTGTAATGGAAAGTGTGTGCACAAGTGGTGTGTACAACAAGTAGATGAAATTGCAAGGAAATGTACATCCCTGTAGAGTATTGAAGAGAAATATAAGATATCTTTCAATACTAAAAACTAATTATTTTTAATGATGTTTCTTTCTTGAGATAAAATATACAATTTCTCTAAAATGGAAAGTACCAATACCAATAAATAAATAGCAATCCCAATTGTGCATGTACCATGAATATATAACTAATGATGGATTTCCAAAGAGAAGAGAAGAAGATCTCAACCACTACATTAAGAATTTTTTTTAAACATACCCAAATAGTCAACTAAATGCTTGATTCAATAAATACACTTGTTGAAACAAAAAATGTAGCCCAAAAGTAACTCCAAGGTAGAACACTAAAGGCGGAAAATACTTGGATCTTTCGATATTTTTTCACCTACATCGTCTAGAAAGGATAACAAATAAACTATTATACAAGAAAACGGGATACTAAAAGAAAGAACATAACAATAAATGAACCCAAAATGAAACACCGAACCAAACAAGCCAAATGTGAAACCGAAACTGATAGTATTTCACTAAATATATTATTCATGGAATAAAGTCATAAATTTCGAAGGAAAATTCACAACCAAGGTCATTTATTATTTCTTGAAACTTTTGACCAAGACCTAAAACTACAAAAAAAATAAGTGAAATGTTTTTTCCTATAGAAACAAATCAGGAGTTTTCACACAGAATTTCTACCATCAACTCAGGAATATCATGTAGTAAGAAAACACAACCAAAATATACTAAAAACACCTAAACACGGTTGGAAATGATGGCATAAACACAACCAAGGATGGATTATGGATCCAGTCCCTAATGGAGTCACCAAAATCTATTGTGTTTTATTTCTCACACACTTGTGTAAAAATAACCTACAAAGGGGTTTTGTAATCCTTGAAAGCATATTAGAAATGGAAATAAAAATAACAATAAACTATGTTAAATATCAACATCCTTAAATATAAACGAAAGTATAAATTAGATAACAAGCCATCAAAAGAGAGTTTATAATGTAAAATAATGCTCTTTTTATCTATTACACAAATAATTCAATGAGAGACGTGCATCTTGGAATAGTTTGAAGAGGACTATGAGCCTCTACAACTGATCCAAGGAAATATTCGTTGATCTCTTTTGTGACCTTCAATCTCTAGCTAGGTGTCATATGTAGGTCCTCCTCTATGGAAAAAGTAGAAATCATGGTATGGAATCCTATTTCTTGTGAGAATCCAACATCATATCTACATTGTTTGAGAGAATTGGAATTGCGTTAATAGTGATCCTAAGGGCTTCCTTTATAAGCACAAGAGTGGTAAAAAAGAGGGATCTAAATACAATGTGGGTGATATTCATTCCCTTAGTTTCTTAATGGAGATATTAGGGTTTTGTAAATTAGATCCATTTTTTATTTCCACCATTTCAAGGTATGTGCCAACTTTTAGACAACCGATACTTCCTTGGGGGAGAATGAAATGATGAATAACAACTGGAATTTCACTTTTGGGACCAAGTAGTGAATTTTTGGGAAATATGTGTGACTAGGGTCGCGCTTTTTGAAATAAAAGGCGCAACCCTATAGATATTGTTAATTTAGAAGTTTCAATTTTAGTTATAAGCATTTCAATCACTTCCTTGAGTCATATGGATGATTTGAAATATAAAATTTGATAATTTTAGTAATTATGATGTATAATGATAATGAAACTAAAGACAAGGTTGGTGAGAAAATTGTATTTTAACAAGTAAGATTTTTTTTTTTTACAAACACCCTAAATTGCAATCCTATTGAATATACTAACATATATAATCCCTCAATATAATTACATATATACAATGAAATATATAATGCCTTATATTAAAAACCATATACACCATCTTAATTTCTATTTAATGTTAAACTTATTAAGGATATCAAGTTTACAAACAAATTAATGATAACATCCATCATATTTATATAGTCTTTACACAATGAAAATAACATTTTATAAAACTAAAACAATCTTCATATACATAACATTTTTATACTAAGATACCAAAATAATCTTTGCAGACTTCAATGAATTATTTTATTATATTGCGTTGTATCCCCTATAATCCTCCTTAAAAACGCCAATATATATTGGATAATTATCGTTGTTTAGACCATGTAACATAATTTATAAAAATCATAACAATAACATTTTATTTTCTTATAATTAAAATACTTTAATAAGGGTTTCATAACTCCTCCCATATTTAATTTATGTGCTAAAAGAATATGCGATTCATGTAGCATTTCTTTTATTGGTAAATCAAAATAATTATCATTATAATTACTTTCCAACAACTTTAACACTAAATTTACCTTTCACCAAAACCTCATATTTTCAAATCTACAATCAATGGGGTTGTTGGCATTTATGTGTTAATTTAATTGGTCAGTATATAATTTGGTTGAGCTTAAAACATACACCATCAAAATAAAAATAAATTTTTGTTTGCAATATACAATGCACTACATATTTAATTTGAAAATATATAATTGAACTATATTCATAATTTTATTATTCTTACTAGTCAACAATACATTAAAAATGTGTACTTGTTCTTCTCTCAACAATATCATTAGAAAATAATTGAAGTTGATAATTTCGAGCATGACAATGTTGGAACCAAAGGTTATGCAGGTTCATAACATATCTGTACTTGTTCTTCTCTCAACAATATCATTAGAAAATAATTGAAGTTGATAATTTCGAGCATGACAATGTTGGAACCAAAGGTTATGCAGGTTCATAACATATCTGTATATTCTGTAGAAAGTCAGTTCAAAGTCGATAATCAACTAGCAAATCCATAGACTATATGATCGACTGAGCATTTGATTGATCAATCAATGAGGTAGTCGATTGGATGATCGAATTGACTAGAAAATTTGACTAATCAACAAAACAATGTGGTATTTATAGAAATGGTTATAACTACCAACCATTATTTGTGGATAATATCTCCCTTAATTCAAGGAAGTTTGTTAAATCGCGAGACTATGAAAGAACAACCCTATCGGTTGTATTGATATACAACTTGAATGTGTGATATATGACATATATACTTGCTAATAAGAGATAATGCATTGTGATGTTTTGTTCATAATTTGTTGTTCCTTAAGTGTTGTAAAAATTTCCCATCGACACCACCTCTCTTCTTAGAATATCAATTATCATTTTTGTTATTCATATGTAATATGAGGCTTGTTCTAAGAGTTTTTTCCGGTGGAACTTGGCACGATTAATTCTAGCTGTGTATTTGGAAAAGAAAATTGATTTATCTCATGTTTATTTAATTTATTTAGATATGATATGATTTATTTATCGATTCACCTAAAATGTGATGAAATGCATGATCTATTTATGGGAAAAAATTCTCATAGAATTCAATCTATTTATGCAAGTAAATTTTGGGAAGGAATTGGAAACTAGTTTGGGGATTTTGTGCACAAAGTGCTTGAGGAATTTATTACTTGGAACACATACTACATAACTAGTATTTATACCGTTATTAATTATATAATGTGTACTTTTATGCTATAGTGTCCTCGGAATGGTTTAAGACACTTCTATTTTATGCTTCTACCTTTTATTCAAAAACTAGTTCTTCAATTGGATTGTTTTGCATAGTTTGGAGACTTGGAACATGAAATATTTGTAAAAATGATTGAGTGATAATTTTATGCTTATGTATGATAAATACACTTGAAATGTGCGTGAGAATGTGATGGAAAATCTTTTTTTCAGTGTTGGGAAATGTCTAACGAAATTCTACATCAATTTCCAATTTCTAGTTGCTTCAATGGAATTGTTTTGAATATATTTGTGACCTATTTTATGATCCATAAAACATGTTATTTATATTTGCAATGGAATTTGAATGATTCAACAAGTTGTGGATTTAATTATTCTAGCAATTCCTAGAATTACAAGTCAATTAGAATGAGTAGAATTGGCTAGTTTTGTAAGTTATTTAATGGACTATATATGGGCAGTAAGATATAGACATATGAATAGAGGTTTCCCTTTATACTCTTTCCATAATATATAGTAGTCATATATTTCTCTTTATTTGGCATTTGAGAAGTCAAATTGGAAACTAGGTACATTGCGATGAAAATTGATAACTAGTTGTGGATTGAAATCTTTGTTTTCATAAAAATAGAATGCTACATCCATGTGATCTTTTTATAAAATGTTATTTTGTTGTAGGTGTATACTTATTAGGTGCAATACTTATGGATTCATTTCATTTTGGTTCAATTATTTAGACTCAATTCCTTGGGGTGAATGTTAACTAGTTTCATTGGAATTGATGGAAACGACCACCTTATGTGCAATTGGAATCATCTGTAAATAAACCTTTAATTGGATGTAGGTACATGCTTAAATATGGTGTTAATGGATGTAGTATTCCTTTTGGGTTTAATGACATGGTTACAAGCTAATTTTGTGCAAGACTAATTACTTATATTGTAAAACTAGTTAGCTAGTCCCGTGGACTCTCTTTCGTAATTACCATGATTAATTATTATAATTTTGGTAATTGTGCCTTCTTGCATCAAAGAGGCACATTCTACAGTTGAGAAGGGGGGATATGCGTAACTCTTTTCGTGCTCATCCTAAAGTTGGCACATTTTATTTTTGTAAAATAATAAAATATTATAAAAATTAACATGTCTGCTCAAATTAGATTGAAAGCATTTACAATGGCTTATATATATATATAACTACACAAATTAGATAAATTAAAATCTGTCCTTAACATTTCTCTCTAGTTTTGCACCTCAAGAAATTTAATCCCTCTAGATGCTTGGTATATATCCTTTTAAGATGGATCTATGCTAGTTTACATGTAATTAGATGTTATTAATCCATTGGGATTTATAATCAAAGGTCATTTTTTAAACAATTGGATTTGTTATAAGTGACTTCATTTGCACGCTAAGTGTCGTTAAATGTCGTAATTAACACCTTAATTACTAATTAACTGTGAATTAGAATAATTAGCCTTTAGAAGTGGTTATCATATATGAAATGGACAAGATTGAAGGTTTGATGATGTTAGATGAAGTTAAGAAAATTTTCCATCCCTTGGATCATTTGTTGGAATAGTTAATGAATTCATTTTAATTTATTAGTAGTTAAAGAGATTTGTACTCATACATTAAATGATTCTTAGGAGCACCTAAAAATTCGATTATGGAAAGTATTCCACCTAAGAGATTTCCTACCACATTGCAATGGATTATTCCACTAGTAAGACTCATAGTTTTGTAGAACATGTGTGGAGTGATGCTATGTTGTAAGACAATGATGTTGTGGATGTAGTTTTAGATTCTTTGGTGGGATCAATGATTTATTCCAATACTACTACATAATTGGATTTGCAAGTTGCATGTATATTTAAGGTATGAATGTTGAATAATGGTGTGAAAGATAACCCCAATTTCCTTGCAAAGAGGGAGCATTAGCTTTTGGTTGCTCCAAAAGTGTAGTCACCTAGCTAGTAGAGTAGTTCATGGGATATGAAGAGTATCTTGGGTATCCTAGACCCTTTGCTTATTTTAACTTACATTTGAAGAGCTTAGTTTGGGTTTATACTTACCTTGTGATCAATGACAAGAGGTGCACTTCTTGATTTCGTAGTTGGATCATATGACATGTTTGGTGTCTTTTACAAAGGCACACTTATTGAGGAGGATGGGCACTTGGCATGTGTGAGGTAGTTCTACTTCAAAGGATGATGTTAGGTAATTGAAGGTTGGGTACTTACCATATGAGCATGTAACCACCTTACACACAATTCAAGGAGGAACACTTAAGGATCCATTGATTGGATGGCACACCATTTTAGTCAAGGAATGCTTGACATTTGGATACCAAACTTAGAGGGTGCACAAAATTGGGGGCTTGTGTGAACCTGTGACATGTGCACACCTTACATAAGGAGGGTATGTCCATTATCTTATTACGGGTTTTTTTATAAAATTAGTTTATGTTTTATTGTTAGCTTTCCTCGTGCTTTAGTCGAGTCTATATAAAAACAGAAGTATTATTCCCTCCAAGAAGAGAATTATGTAATCACTTAGATTTTGGTAGTCGTGCCACAACAAACACATGGTTTTGTTTAAATCTCAATCGTTTTTTATAAGTTTTTGTACTGCATCCTCTAATTGTCGAAACACCTTTTTATTCTGACTATACTAACATCACTGACATATTAAGTGCACGCAATTCAGGGTACAACACTGAGAAGTTACACGTTGCTTGCAGAGAACACCATCTGGCATATCTCACACCTACTTGCTCCCAATTAGAAATATGCATGCAACAACCATGCAACATGTTAGCAACATAAATTAATCTATGCATCCTCAATCTTGCGGTTTTGCAATGGATCGCCTCGTTTTGGAATGGATCTCCGCTTTTGCTGCAGCTCATCTGTATGCAGAAAACTTAGAAAGCTTTCTGAAATGCGCAGTCGCTCTCAAAGATGAGAGAAAACTTAGAAGGCATAAGTGCGTGTTTTTTTTCACTAAATAATAGATATTACTGTGTTCCTAGAATTATTCGTAGCAAAGTGAGCAATTACCTAGATATAGAGCACAGAACCATTCAGAAAGGTAAATATACACAGTACACTATCTAGAAATATATAAAATAAAGATTGTGAATTACCTTTTCTCTAAACATCAATAAGGCTTGTTTGGTCTTGCAGAGAGGCACTTGTTATAGACAGAAAGTTGCAAAGCCCAAAAGTGGACGAGTTTATCTATCACAAATTACTAGTGCATTCGATGCTCGTTTATTACCGGAAGTAATTAAGTAATTTGCATCTAGTAATATCCCTCAGATATATCCCTTTAAATGTCGGCAAAGACTTGGTTCTCGTGATTCTAATTTGTAGTCACGAAATGTGATTTCAGCTTCAAAAATGTTTTCATCATGGGAGGCGGCCAAGGCTCCACATCTCGGGAGCTATTAAGGCACAAGAACGTCAAGAAAGCGGTGATGTGTAGCGGTGATGTGTAACATCGATAAGGTCTAACCATGTGTGTCCATTAATTTATGGTTTTATTGCTTTTATTTTTAATTTTTGGTTTTATTGCTTTTATCTGAAATTTTTCTGGACTTAAATAAAACTTTGATTCCATGATGTTATTTATTTTTTCCGCAAATACCTTGTTGTGAACAGAGAAGGGTTCTGCAGTTCTCATGAGCCCATTAACATTAACGCTTCATTTTCTCAAACCATAGTTTATACTTCTTAGGTTCCTCCCAAAGTTTAAAGATTTAATCGGAGCCCACTAACATTAATGCTTCATTTTCTCAGTTTATACTTCTTAGGTTCCTCCTAAAGTTTAAAGATTTAATCCAAATTCTTCGACGCTGGCCTGAGCTCGAGAACAGAGATGAACAATTCGACGTCATAGTAAGAAGGAGGTCCTTGTTATCAATTGTATACAGAATATTTCTCTGAGCTTGTTCTAAAGCCAAAGCTGAGCCACAGAGTAAGGAGTGTTAGTTAATCAATAAAACATCACAATAAAATCACTCAAATTATTATAGAAACTATTTCTTGAAAGTCTTCTTTTGTTGCGTCGCAACTTATAACAATTAACAAGATAAAAGAGTAGGTTGATAATAATAAGGCATGCTTCTAGTAGTATTGTAGTTCTAGGAGTCTCACGATAATTGAAGTCGATTTCAGTTCGAGGCTTGAGTTTCATAGACAGATCTATTCATTAGTTTAGCTTCTTAAAAATATCAAGTTAAAGGAGCAGTTGATGAGCGCGTCCCAACCAATAGTGGCATAGAAGGCGAATTCTGTCGACATAGCTACTGCTGAGAAGCTTTTTGATTTCGACAATTTTTCCTTTAAATTTAAAGGAAAAAATAATGACACGTGTAACAAGGAATAGTGCTCGTGGGATGCTAAGTCATGTAACAAGGAAAAGTGTTCATAGACTTGAGGAATAGTCTTCATTGACTTGTAAAATACATGTGTTAGAATAATATAACTCCTAAAATATAATATGTGAATCTTTCTCAGGAGTAAAGAAAACCCATATATCTGCTATTCTTATTTAAGAATCAAGATATAGTTTTACAAAAACTATTCAATCGTCCCACATAAAAACACCTCACAGTCTCTGTAGGACACCATCTAAAATAGAACATAAAACTAACAACAAATAAAACGATAAAAAACTGTTCAATCGTCCCACATCAAAGCACCACACAGTCTCTGTGGGACAATCTAAAATAGAACATGAAGATATAGTTTTACAAAAACTGTTCAATCGTCCCACACCAAAGCACCACAGAGTCTCTGTGGGACAATCTGAAATAAAACATAAAACTAACAACAAATAAAACGATACATAAACTGTCCAATCGTCCCACATCAAAGCACCACACAGTCTCTGTGGGAAAATCTAAAATACAACATGAAGATATAGTTTTACAAAAACTGTTCAATGGTCCCACACCAAAGCACCACACAGTCTCTGTGGGACAATCTAAAATAGAACATCAAGATAAAGTTTTACAAAAACTGTTCAATCGTCCCACATCAAAGCACCACATAGTCTCTGTGGGACAATCTGAAATAAAACATAAAACTAACAACAAATAAAACGATACAAAAACTGTTCAATCGTCCCACATCAAAGCACCACACAGTCTCTGTGGGACAATCTAAAATAGAATATGAAGATATAGTTTTACAAAAATTGTTCAATTGTCCCACACCAAAGCACCACATAGTCTGTGTGGGACAATCTGAAATAAAACATAAAACTAACAACAAATAAAACGATACATAAACTGTCCAATCGTCCCACATCAAAGCACCACACAGTCTCTGTGGGACAATCTAAAATACAACATGAAGATATAGTTTTACAAAAACTGTTCAATCGTCCCACACCAAAGCACCACACAGTCTCTGTGGGACAATCTAAAATAGAACATCAAGATGAAGTTTTACAAAAACTGTTCAATCGTCCCTCACCAAAGCACCACGCAGTTTCTGTGGGACAAATCTAAAATAGAACATCAAGATATAGTTTTACAAAAACTGTTCAATCGCCCTACACCAAAGCACCACACACTCTCTGTGGGACAATCTAAAATAGAACATCAAGATATAGTTTTACAAAAACTGTTCAATCGTCCCACATCAAAGCAACACATAGTCTCTGTGGGACAATCTGAAATAAAACATAAAACTAACAACAAATAAAACGATACAAAAACTGTTCAATCGTCCCACATCAAAGCACCACAGTCTCTGTGGGACAATCTAAAATAGAACATGAAGATATAGTTTTACAAAAACTGTTCAATCGTCCCACATCAAAGCACCACACAGTCTCTGTGGGACAATCTAAAATAGAACATGAAGATATTGTTTTACAAAAACTGTTCAATCGTCCCACACCAAAGCACCACACAGTCTCTGTGGAATCTAAAATAGAACATCAAGATATAGTTTTACAAAAACTGTTCAATCGCCCCACAACAAAGCACCACACACTCTCTGTGGGACAATCTAAAATAGAACATCAAGATATAGTTTTACAAAAACTGTTCAATCGTCCCACATCAAAGCACCACATAGTCTCTGTGGGAGAATCTGAAATAAAACATAAAACTAACAACGAATAAAATGATACAAAAACTGTTCAATCGTCCCACATCAAAGCACCACACAGTCTCTGTGGGACAATCTAAAATAAAACGTAAAACTAACAAGAAATTAAAAGATAAAACATATTGTACATGTAACTATAATTTGCCCATACTGCTCAGCTCCTTGATGACTTGGAGCGGATAAACTCGTCAATTTTAGCCTTCAGCTCGATATCAGGGATCAGCATCTCAGGAGTAAGATGAGATCGATTGAATGGATCAGTAGCATCACTCAGTAGATGTCTTTGTATTATTGCTCGATCCACTGTAGTTCTTGATGAAGGTAAGATAACAGGATCGCTCATCAATGTGCACTGAATAGGATCAAGAAATTCATCTGGTATGTCTCCCAGCATAGCTTCAGTGTCCAAAGCTTCAGTAGCTGCAGCTTTGGCTTTGGCACCAAGCTCTATAAAGTCTTGAACCAACCTTCCATTTTCACCAATTTTTCGAAGGACTTCAGCTGTGGCTGAAAATAACTCATCATTATAAGAACGGCCATCCCCAGA
>LPNX011113549.1:74279-84873 GCA_001517045.1 Pseudotsuga menziesii | reverse complement strand
AGCAATTGTGCAATATGATGGCGTATGTTGAACTTATCATAGAACTGAGTATGTGAACCAGTAAATTCAATGTCCACATAAGCCTTCATCAGGTTAAATAGAAGATGTTCTTGGGCAAAGCAATGTCCTTCAAAAAGAGTAGCCATTGCTGGAATTTGCATCCAAGCATTCAAAACCTCCACCATCTTGGCCCTTAAATAAGGATTCTTGATATAGAGTGGATTTGCCATAAACATGATAATAAAATTCATGAAATCATCCAACACAACACCATCTAAAGCTCTGGGAACCCTAGAGGTAATGAGTAAAAGCTCCATTGCATCATCCACAAAGTGTTCTGGTATGGAGGCAAATTCCACTGGGCATTCAGCAGGCAGAGGCATTCTAAATCCACCAACAAGGTTAACAAGCAAGGTCAACATTACCCTGTAGAAGCTCAAAGCTTGTTGAAGAAGTGGCACGTCTGTGAGCATTTGAGCCTCATAGCAAAGCCTTTGTTGAGAAAAACTATCAATTTCTTTCTTTGCATAAGCAATATCTTGCTCCAATTGGGGAGGAGCTCCTGGACCAAGTTGTGCTTCAAGTGTGGCAAGTGCATCTTTACTCCTTGAGAGATCATGCATTATACCCTTGTAGTCAGTTATTGCTCTCACAAAACCTAAGTTCAGTATCCTTGCTGTCATGAAAAAACATTCTGTAACAAACGAATATTTCTGTCTTTCATTGGCTCCTTGAGATTGCAAAGCACGATCCGCCCAAGTTGCAATCTCTTCAGACGATGCATGAATTGCTGTTAACTTCTGAAAATCAAGACGGCTGCTGTGCCGTATATAACTTGGATTAATTAAGGTCATTTTGTTCAAATCTTCTAGAAATGGCGCACAGAGCTTAAGCATAACAGCGCTGAGATTCACAAACATGCCAGAACTGGCACATTTAAGAGGATTTATATTTATTTGTGCCCTTGCTGCATTTTTTTCGATGACTTCCGCCAAGTATTCGAGAACCCTTTCACGTGTATTCGAATTCTTTAAGAGATGGTACAGAACATTATGGAGACCTTCATATAACTGTTGCATAACTGTCTTTACTGTAGTGAATGTAGACTTTAAATCTACCTGGCGGCGAGAGTCTGCTTGAGAAAAGCATTGGTGCCCCACATCGTATTCTTGTCTTGTAAACAGGTCAGGCAAAGCACTGACATGGAAAAAGGGACCCAGTATGCTGTCAACTTCAATGATTCGTCCGTCCACAAGATTGCCTTTGCAAATCCAAGATGGATGATTGACCAGATATTTTGCACAAACAGGAATATCAATCAGTTTTTTAAGGGCTCTCAATGGCTTCTGAAATTCTTGAAGAGGCGAAGCCACTCCACGCATGGTTAACTTCAAATCATCATAAAGCTGCTTTAATATAGGATCCAAACTTTCCTCCTCAAAATCCCTGAAAAAATCATCTAGAAACCCAGGAGGGGTTGTAATTACAGGAGTTACAGTACTGCTCCCACCAAATGCAGACAAATCAACAGAAGCTTCAGAAAGGAACAGATCCAACAGAGGTGACTTTTCACTCACAGATTCAGCTTGAGGAAACATATCTGGGTTTCCCAAAAGAATTCTACTGTATGAAACAGACAACAGCCTTGCATGTTTAACTCTTTCTTCCATTTTGATGCTTAATGTTTTATCCTTCATTGAAGGCAATCGCCGCAACTCTTCCTGTGCTCTTCTATAGCAATGGACTAGATACTGGAAAGGAGGTTCAAGGCCAGGAGTGGATAACCTGTCTACCAAAATTGTGTCCATTATGTCCATCGATAAAAGTAAGGGTCTGCCTTCGCTCAGTATTTCAGCCGCTGTATGCTCCAAATATACCACTGCGGAAGCTTGGTTTCTTCCAGTTCCCAGCGTGACTTGAAAAATACGACGTAATAAAATATCCTCGACCTCGGCAGAGCTTCTAGTTGGCTTAGATTCGGCCATCTCTGTGTATGGCAGAAGCCCAGAGTTTAGATATGAGCAGTTATAAAGACGGCGCCGGCTGAACGTCTCTGATACCAGCGAAATAGATACAGAAATATTATTCCCAATATATTAAGATAAATGATGGATTGATATACAAGAATGACAATCCTTATAAATATATCTCGAAGCTTGTGTATTTTATTCCAAAGGCTCTTTCATTACATACCGACATCCTTAATTTAATTTAATTTATATAATATTTTTTATTGTTTGATATCTTGTTTTAGGGGAGGGATCTTAGTATGATTCTTGTTTTAGGGGACAGATCTTAGTAGCGATGTGCCTTTTTTGTGACACGTCAAATAGTTATGTGGCGGTCACACAACAGTGTATGATGTCGGTTCACCATGTGCTGCCATATCATGACATTAAGTGTATTTTTAATTCAGTTTATTGTCTCTCTTTTTAGGTTTTTATGTGCTTTTTTCTCCCGTTTTGCATGCTATTATATTTTAATTGAGCCATAAGGTATAGATTATTTGGTCTTTGTGGGGTTTGATTCTCATGAGGTTTCATGTTCAAACCTCATGGTGAAGGGTTGAGTTTGTGAGTTAGAGGTGGGTCCCGTGGGTGATTCGTTGGAAGCCCAGGTTACTTTCCTTGCGGGGGACCGTAGTATTTTCTTGCGGGAGGTGATGTCGTCCTTTAATGCCTCGTGCAACCACGGTGACAAATCTACTTGTCGTTTGGACAAATCGTTCTCACATTCAAACTAAGGCTAGCCCCGACCCAGGTTTACTGCTACTACTCGTGAACTCAGTGATCTACTATCGCTCTAGCTTCGTTGTGTACAAGGTGCATGGTTTCTGGTTGGGAAAAAAAAATATATTTTGATTGGACCCAGTCCATGGCCGGTCGACCACCCCGATAATGGTCCACCCCGTCTAGCATCCTTGTTGTGCTTATGGGTGTTGCTCTCGATGATGGGTTGTGACCCTCACCCTTCACTTTGTCTTTGGTCACTATAATGTTTATTGCTTGTGTTGTTCGACCCATCCAACGTGGTGGTTCTTGGCATAGTGTTGGTGGTTTTGTGTACTTCTGCCCCTGGTTTGGTGTAGTGTTCCATACATGTTTGTTCTGAAAAGTTGGTCTGAGGATGTTCAACGTCGATTTGGTGATGCAATTTGTCACTCATCATGGTAAGCACTATGGTCAAAAGTGGTTTGGTTTGTTCATGGTTTTATGTGTTGTTAATGGCCCTCACCTTTGTGTATGTGTGCTTGTAGGTATGGCAGTCGGGCGGTTAGAGAAGAACAACTAGAGGAAAACTACACCGAATTCTATCTTGTAGAATTCCAATCTTACTAGCTTCTTCCTTTTTGTTCTTCAACACAGTAATCCTCCGAGTGGAAATTTGTATGCATTGTTCGGATTGTGGGTTGTTTTGATGGATTCTTCAGTTGTGGATTTAGTTTTCATGGGTCTCTTTTGATGGGTTTGGAAAACCTCTTGTCTTTATAATGTAAGATTTATGGTTTGTAAGAAAGAAAACCTATGGTTTTTCTCTTATGGTTATTTCTTTCTCATGGGTTTTTTTCATATGGTTGTTTTTGTCTCATGGGTTTTTTTTTTCATATGGCTATTTTTATTTGTCTTAAGGCTATGATTTATGGATTTTGGTCTCATGGGTCTAATGCTGGTGTGTTTAAATGGGTTTAATATGCCTTCAACTCGTTAGTAATGGAGTGTCATAAGAAAAATAAAATAATGGATTAGGTTAGATCATTCACTATTTGTTTGTCTAATTGCTTTGTTAGATGGTCCTTTACCCTGCTAATTGACAAACCTCGGTAATTAACTTCACATGATGGCAAATCCCTCCACTGGCTTGAGATTTTTTACTTGTTGTGATTCATTGTCAATGAATTGGATGTAAAATGTGATGGAAAACGTGTAACTGGGTGTGGAAGCATGTCTCTAGTAGATGTATGTAGGAGAGGAATGGAAGTGTGGTTTGACACATTGTTAAAAATAGTTTTAGGGCTAGTGGAGTGGGGAATGTGAAAGCAGTTTTATATGGTTTTGTCTCTTTTGGTGTTTATGGGTTCATTGTCATCACCCATCCTAGTAAGCACCACAATCAAAAGTGGTTTGTGGTTTGTTCATGGTCGTATGTCTTGTTAATGGTCCTTTCCATAATGTAATTTATGTTTGTATATATTTCAAGATATATATCTCTAAATGCAGCGTAGGATGAGTGGAAACCTTGGTAATTAACTCTTATTCTGTGATAACTTACAAACACTTATAATTAACTTTTATTCACTGCTAATTTACAAACCTTGGTAGTGGGATAGAGGTCAAGGCTTGGCCATACTATCATAGTATGAATGTTGTCATCTTAATTTGATGTTTATGGGTTCATTGCTTTGAAGTCGATGGATTTCTAATGTGGCATCGATAAGTGTGTGTAAAGAGAAGTTCCAAGGACAAATTGTGCATTTAGGGGAATATAAGAGGTTAGACTCTGCTACTATTTTTGCAAATTTGAGTATTGTTATCTGTGGTGCTACTATCATCTAAGTTTCTAGATGTATAGCATTAAATGCAACATAGTATGAGTGGGAACCCTAGCGAATGAGAGTTTGTTACAAACCCTTGTAATAAACTCTCGTTCACTATCAATTTACAAACCCTAGTAGTGGGATGGGGGCAAGCTTGGCCATATTGTCATGGCATGAACACTGACATCTTAATTTGATAAGCTACCAAAATTTCAAGCACACATACAATATGCCATAATCATTCACATTCATCGGGATGCTAGATCTGCAAGCACACGATAGGCCATAAACATATGGATGAATGGATTTCTATTGTGGCATCGATAGGATGTGTGTGTAGAAAAGTTCAAAGTATAGCATAAGAATTTAGGGGCATACAATAGGTCATACTTTGCTACTATTTTTGCAATTATGAGTACTTTTACTTGT
The DNA here is from genome assembly GCA_001517045.1 of Pseudotsuga menziesii. Taxonomy (NCBI): domain Eukaryota; kingdom Viridiplantae; phylum Streptophyta; class Pinopsida; order Pinales; family Pinaceae; genus Pseudotsuga; species Pseudotsuga menziesii. The sequence continues at coordinate 79,910 of LPNX011113549.1, read as the reverse complement.
GGTGCAACTGTTGTTGCGGAGACTATTGTGGTTATGTTCAATTTGTTGCAGTTACCTACGGATGTTAAGTTGGGTTAATGGCATGGTTTCCATGGTGCTTTTGGTGAAATGATATAATGGTAGTGGAAGTGCCAATGGATCTTTGAATTATATCCCCTTAATTGGATTCAACCACTTATGCTTGACAAGTTAGTTTAGGGTGCACAATTATATTCATTTTGATAAATGAGCTCAATTAATGATTGCTCAATGTAGTGTTGGCATTAAAAAATATCCAATATGGGAAATTAGGAGATATGGAGAAGGATTTCTAGAAGAAGACCAACAATTTGGAAGACAAGGCTAAGAGACTTTATTAGTGTTTGTGGGAAGATTTCAACTAGTGCAAACACTGCTTGTTCCTCTAGCCTGTATGGTACAAATCTAGAACAAAAAGTCACAACAACATATCCTCTCCCTAGATAACTGATCTACTTGAATGAACAATTCTCTTACCTAAGATTTGAAGGATTTTGTCTTTGTTCCACTTATATTGATTCAATCTACTGTACCTGCAAAGAAACACCGGAAACAAGAAAAGGGATGAGAGTAACAAGATAGATAAAAAATATGTATTAGTGATCAAGGAATCTAATAATAAATGATTAATAATCGCACAAATCATAGATGGGAAAGGGAAACACTTTTGTATTAATCAATGAAAAGAGAAAGCTACAATGAAAGTCTTGATGTGAATAGCTTTGTCTCCACAAGGTATTTGACACACTTACACAACTCTCCAATAATACAAACTCTTTGCTCACAACACTCTCTCAACTTTGCCTCAATACCAAAATTCAATCCAACAACATAAGGATGTTTTTCTTGGTCCCCCCTCACATGATCCATGAAGCTTTGTTTTATAGGACAAGGGAGACTCAAATGAGTTGAGATCTTTTGGGAAGAGGATAGGGAATGATCGCTATGGGCTAGGAGGTCGAGTGCCAGCTCTCCCAAGTAGATAGGACTGTTGATTTAATTGTAACTTCGGAATGTATTCACTTATATTTCTTATGTATTGTACCCCGATGTTTATTCCGAGAAGTGCTTGTAATGTAATTGAGTCATGTCATGCCCCATTGTTCCGATCGGGAGTTTCTATTATGTAAACAAGTCATGTCAAGTCAATGTGGGTAACCCTCCTATTGTTCAAGGGTTAAAGTCCTCGCAGTTCTGGGGCCCTAGGATTGTTAGACTCACCTAGTGAAGTCAGCCCTAGTGAGTCATTGTCAAGTTGGGAATTAGTATAAATAGAGAATGAGTCTCTTTATTTATCACACACTCACTCACACTCAGTTGTAGCGCATAGCTAAGGAAGAAGAAGTTGCTGGGGCTAGAAAGAAAGAGGCTACTACTGTCGGGAGATCATCTTACTGTTTTGGGGTTTAACTTTTGGTGTTGATTCTATCTCTGAGGAAGTTGTGGGGTTTTCTCCGTTTATGGTTTCCCCAAGGAAAAAAAACACTGTGTCCATTGTATCTTGTGTTTGATCATTGTGCTTGTTATTCTCTCAGTTAAATATCCTAATATAATGCTAGCTTAAATGTTAAAATCTAACATGGTATCAGAGCTAACCTGAGAAGAAGACATTATGCAGTTGCGGAAACTAGGGCTTCCTACTTTTTGGATCTCTCTCCACAGATTTTCAGCAAAAGAAGGTTGGGCTAACTCTCCTCCCTAGGGCGCATCTTTTTATCGAAACAGAATTTGGTTCTGAGCTTTTTCAGTTTTGTACCCAACACTGCTGCTAGAAATTAGGGATTTCCACAAAAGTGGAATTTTTGAGTGAGCCCAGGCTTAGATTGATCTCCTCCTCAAAATCGAAGTTTAGAGATAAAGATCAAAGCATTTGGTTGGACAGAACTATGGGAAAGTCAAACCCTAATTTGCTCCTGAACCAGCACAACAGAAATTCAGCTCCAAATCCAGATCCGACATCTTGACCTGGTAAGATCCATTTGAGGTTCTCAGTTAAGATGTCTCGTCATACCAAGCTTGATGAAAAGCTTGAGGGAGTTGATAACTTCTGAGCCTAGAAGTATAGGATCTCCCTGGTCCTGGAAGAAAATGAGTTGGAATCCTACATCAATGAGGAGGTTCTAGTTCCAGAGAAAGATGAGGCTAAGGCCTTACATAAGAAGAAGTTGGTTATGGCAAAGAGGATTATTGTTGATTCAATCAAGGATCATCTCATACCACAGGCGTCCTCCCTCAAGACACCTAAAGCTATGTTTGATTCCCTAACCAAACTGTTTGAAGGGAAGAACATAAACCAGAAGATGACTCTAAGGAACCAGTTGAAGAATGTAAAGATCCAGAATGAGGAGACCATCCAGTCATACTTCACAAGGGTCTCCCATGTCAAAGAACAACTTGAAGCAGTAGATGAACAAGTGGAGAATGCAGAAATTGTGATGACAACCTTGAATGGTCTCCCTATGTCATGGGATTCTTTCATCCAGGGAATATGTACTAGGAAGAAGCTAATCAAGTTCAGTAGACTGTGGGAAGAATGTTCACAAGAAGAATCTCAAATAGAAGCTCGAGAAGAAAATATGGGAAGTGAAGATCAAGCTCTCACAATACACTCCAAGAAAGGCAGAAGGGAAAATCATCATCATCAAGGTAAGCATTCTCATCAGAAAGATAATTTTGTAAAAAGTGATCCATCCAAACTCAGATGTTATACATGTGATGAAAGAGAACACTTTGCTAGAAATTGTCCCATGAATAAGAGTGGATCCAAAAAGAAGAAGAACTCCAAAATAAGACATCATTCTCACATTGTTGAGGATCATGATCCTCCCAGGAAGAAAGTAAAACAAGAAAGTGAAGACTCTTCAAGTGATGAAGAATATGTTCTGGTCTCCGCTCTCATGAGAACTGTCAGTCATGGAAGCAAAGGTTGGCTTATTGACAGTGGGGATTCCAAACACATGACAAGATTCAAGGAATATTTTTAGAAACTATCGAAACATAATTCACCCCGTAAGGTGAAACTTGGGGATGACTACCAATATCCCATAAAAGGTAGTGGTGAATCCTCCTAAAAGCTAGACTCCATAAATTCTATGAAAATGAAGGATGTCTTGTTTGTACCAGGACTAAAGAAGAATCTTCTCTCCATATCGAAACTGGATGCAAAAGGCATAAGGGTTTCATTTCATGTAGATGGCCAAGTCCTCATGTGGCCAAGAGGAAATACTATTGACGATGCAATAGTAATTGGAGAACAAGAAGGAGGATTATACAAATTGAAGGGCCATCCAGAACAAGCTTTGGTCCATGACACAGTAGAGCGAAATGAACTTTGGCATAGAAGTCTTGCACATGAGCACTACAGAGCACTACCACTTGCAAGCAAAGCTGTTGAAGGTCTTCCAGAAATTCAAGCAAAAGATGAAGGAGTCTGCAAAGGATGTGCAAAAGGAAAGAACACAAAGAAGACATTTCCAAGTAGCAAAAGCAAAGCAAAAGGAATCTTGGAAATCATTCACTTCGATGTACGTGGTCCAATGTCATCCAGTTCTTTAAGCAGGTATGTATACTATGTTTCTTTTATTGGTGATTTTTATAGGAAGACATGGATATACTTTATGAAGAACAAAGATGAATTTTTCAGCAAGTTCAAGGAATTCAAAGCCTTTCAGATCAAGAACCACACATAAAATAAGATCAAGACCTTTCGATCAGATAATGGCAGAGAATTCACATCAAATGAATTCAAAGAGTTATGCAAAGATTCAGGGATTAAGAGGGAGTTATCCACTCCATATAATCCACAACAGAATGGGGTTGTAGAAAGGAAGATTAGAACAATCATGGAAGCTGCAAGAGCAATGCTTCATGATCAAGATATTCCCATGCATCTATGGGAAGAAGCTGTCAGAACAGCGGTGTATGTACAAAACCGTACTCCACACAGAGTACTCAAGAACAAGACACCTGAAGAAGTCTTTTCCAGAAAGAAACCAGAAGTCATCCATCTCAAAATATTCGGCTGTCCAGTATACATACACATTCCAAAAGAAAAGAGGACAAAGTTAGATCCTTCAGGAAAGAAGGGTATATTTGTGGGATACTCTGAAAGCTCGAAGGCTTACAGAATATACTTCCTAGGATTCAAGAAGATCGACATCAGCAGGGACGTAACATTTTACGAAGACTCGGCTTACAACAAATCTAGAAAGAGACCTGTTGAAGATCTTGAAGAATCAGAAGCACCCAGAATTCATGACACAACCATGAACGAAGGAACTCAAGAAGAAGCTCGAGAATTTGAAGAACTTCAAGAACCTGTAGATCCAACTCAGGAGAAGAATCCTCACAAGAGGAAACCTGCTTGGGTTCGAGAAGCTATCCAAGGTGCGGAAAGATATGGGGCTCCAGAAGAGAATCACAGAGAAAGAAAGAGGACCAGGTCCTGCTCCGAGCCCACTAGTACAAAATGAAGAATTAGCTACTAGGTGACTAAAAATTCTAGTCACCACATGTTTTTCAAGTGATTTAGTACTAAATATGAGAAATTTTGATTGACCCAACTATAAACGACTAATTTAGTCACCAATTAACAAATATGACTAGGTAATAAGTGACAGAGTTAAAAATGACTAACATAAATGACTGATTTAGTCACGGCATAAAAAATGACTAGCTAGAAAAATATGAATTAGTCATTTATGTTAGTCATTTTTAATTGTGTCATGGAAAATTGCAAATTTGACAATGAAGTGTAAATTTTGTAAATTTTCTACCTTCTATTAGTAATATTGGTGCCATGCACCTCGATCTTCAAAGATCCAACAAAGCAATTGCATGAATTTTCTCTTGACCATGTTTATCCCTGCTGCACCATTGAAGCAAAACCCGATTAAGCGCCTGCCAAAGGAAAATTAGGTTCCTACGCCAATTAAGAATTAGGTACTAGAATGAGTACCATATCGATACCTAGCTAGAAGCATCATAGCTAGTTGTTGATCCTTCAACAATGTAAGAGTCCCTGCAAGCCCCATACATTTGAGGTTCTTTTCTAACTTCAATATAACTATATTCATGATCTGTGGTCGTCAAACGTCTAGCTGCACCAGTCGACATAGCTTCACCAGGATGAGTTCCTTTTAACATCGTAGCAGTTGATCCAATATATAATAATTGAACTGGTGGAAGCAAGAAGAACAATATTTTAACCAATCAAAGACTTGATTATAATTAAACTAGGGTGTTGACCCAGAACTAGTCTCAGATCCATATGCAATATAAAGGTAGAGGCCCGACCCCATCTCGAAGTTTCAAGTAAATATTTCAATTCCTCAACCTCTTAATACAGGCCTCATGATCTCGGAGAATATGATACGTACAATGCAGTGATGACCTCTCCTCATCACTATCAACTTAAACCTCATGTATGCATTAGTGGCCAGGTAATTTTTGCATCTAACATCATGACCACCCACCTAATTCACGATGTGCACAACTCTTCTTGACCAACGCCCTCGATCCAAGTTTATTATATATACTTATACTATAACAAAAAATACCATTAAAACAAATATTATATTTATAAAAAAACACAAATTACTATATTTATATAAA
>LPNX011113549.1:0-71481 GCA_001517045.1 Pseudotsuga menziesii | reverse complement strand
ATATATATATAACAAAAACAAAAAAAATATATTATGCAAATGCAACTGTTGACCCAACTCTAGTCGACCCAACAGCTCTCCACCCACCTCTTTTACGAAATTCATGGTCGATGGCCGGTTTTCCTAAACCCATGGAGATTTCATCCTCCAATTTTGTCAATGACTACTCAACCAGCTCGTTGGTGCCAAATAGCCTGTCCAAACAGACCATTGGCGCCAAATATTTTGCGTTGGTTGGAGGAAAGGAGGGTTTGGTGGGTTATGAGGGAAAGAAATGTGAATTGGGTGGAATTTTTGGTCATTTATTATGCCACCTACGATACTTGTTGAGGATATTGGTATGGATATTCACCACTTTTGAGGGTTTATAATTTTGGTATTTAATTGTCATCGTTGCCATGGATAAAACAACATTGGAGAGAACCAGGAGGTTCTTGAAGAGGCGGGCCACGAATTCTGCAGCTCTAGAGTCAACATCACCTTCTTCCCTTACAAAATCCCTAGTAATTTTCTTGGTTTAATGTGAATTGATAAATTTTTCCTGGTTATAATTATATTGAAGCATAGGTAGCTAGGTTTAAATTGTTGGTAAGTTTCCTTTTTACTGTGAATTTTTTATCTTTTTCCTAATAATATTGTTATATATTGAATCATAGGTAGGTAGGTTAATATTGTAGGTAAGGAGATTGGAATTATGAGGGAGGGTAGGTAAATGTCCTAGTGCTAGCTATATCCCCAATTGCTGGCTGAAGCAAGCTTAATAATTTGGTTGTGTGTAAAGCACCCCATTGAGCCCCTCCATAGCTGTCCTAGGTCCAAGTGGAATGACATCTGTAGAATGAACACTCCATGTTGAAAACACCATATTTGCGATGGCGCTATTGGTATGATACACAGTTGCCTCAAATATTGATTCCATGAGAGGGGCACACTCCCTATTTACTATCCAATTTGTGTGGTACTAGTCTGTAATTCATCTATGCTATTCAAGTTGATTGCGTGGAATTGTTTCCATCCAAATTTGGGCATACTGTTAGCATATATATTTATGATAATTCTTCGCATCAAAACCACCTTCAAATAAATGAGGAGAAAGGTACATTGTTTCTGCTTGGGGTCCATTCTTCTAGTGGAGTAAATATTGAAGATATTACAGTGCTTGGTATATATTGACAATGGTAAATGGAAATGACAATTTCTACAATATTTATAAGGATGTTGATGATAATGATGATATCAATGCCAGTAATGATGATGCAGGTGATTATAGCACTATTTGATATTGATTGCTCCTAATGGAAACAATATAATTCACCATAATGCATTAAATTGACCATAATATAGACATCGACATCGAGTGAGGTCTAAAATATTCATAGAGGTAACTATCCCAAGGACTTGACCTAATGAGCATGATGATGAAAATGATGTTGATGTAGCATATGACATTGATGATGATGATGACAACAACACCAATGTCCATGATGATGGTGCATTTGATAATACTTTTGGATACTGATTGATCCTAATGACACTTCATTGTGTGTAATGACATATGAACAACATACTAATATCACCTAAATGAATCACAATATCACTTTCTTTATATTTTACAAAAAATATCTTTTAGCAACATAATATTTTATTGACCTTCTAATTTTTTTTATCAATTTATTCATCATATTTTCCTCCTTAATGATCCCAAGTTAAGCTTCTATGTAGATAATATCTAGATTAAGGAGGAAGACACTGAATCATTATCAATAATATTAGGCATGAACAAAAAAACCATTATAGGAGTCTCACCCAGTGCTCACCCACCCCCTAGGAGCAATCTTTACTCGGAACCCCATGGATTTTCCACATAATGTTTATCTGTATAGTTTGGTAGCTCATGTCATCTGACCATGTCAACATGGTACTGAACATAACTAAGTAACTTGATAACTCCATAAGGATTAGAGTTAGTTGAATCAATACAATTAATGAGTTGATCAGTTCAACCCTTTAGACTACCCAACACACAACACATAACACAAATTGTGCAATAAACACCACATAGACACACTTTGTTCCCCTTGCACCACACATACCACATAATCCATTGTTGCACCATAAGTGCCACACGTAGCACATTGTGCAACACGTGCCACACATAATAGACACATGGTACATGTACCATTGACATAGTTTGTTACCATGCCACATATAAGTCATGCATGGACAAGGAGTAGTCAACTCTTATCATGCAACATGCAATCAACATGGTTATGAAGGTGATGATTATTCTTACTGATGTTTGTTTGATATGGATAACAAATGACACAAGGAAAGACAACAACACAACAAAGTGTACAATATGATGGCCAAGAAGTTATGGTACTGCATACATTACAACACGACTCAATATGGTTTATAGAATAATCATTGGCAAGAATATTGATCATTGAACACCGTTTGAAGTTGCATAAACATAGCACCATTTGGCGCTAAAGGAATAAAAACAACACAACTTCCATAGAACTCCTAGATTCCATGGGAATAAAAACAACACAACTTCACGCTACACTCAATGCCATTTATCTTCACCCAATAATCATTATCACCCTTTTAGTACAAAACAAACAAACACAATAAAATCTTCCATTTGAAAAAAAGGTTATATTTTACATAAATTAAAAATTGCCATGATTTAATGAATTTAATATTTGTATTTTCAAATTAAGAACATCTTTCCTATGAATGTGGATTACATAGATAACATAGGAAGATACGTGTGTCAAATTGGACTTGGACATTTGGTTTCACTTGGTTAGCTTCACTTGGACCAACTTAGTAACACATAGCATGTTAGATTGATTTGGACCTACTTCGCTTTTAGACATCACATGGTAGACTTAACAACGAACATGCATGACTAATGGTTTGTTGGACTTGGACTTACTACTAAGTTGGCTTGACTTGGATAGACTTTTCTCTTTGATATTTCATGGTAGGCTTGATACCATTAGATTCCAAGTTGTGATTTAGTGATTGGAATGGAGTGTTGTTATGCAAACAATTTAATATCCAACTCCAATTGACATAGAGATCTTGTATTTGAGGTACTTGATTGAATTTGACTCGTTGGCCTAAATCTTTCCTTGGATGAATGGTTAAATTGATTAAGCTAACCATTGGGGTTTATGCATACAACTTCCTACCATGGTAGACCCTGCACCATGCACTACACTAGGTCAAGGCTCTGTCCCCTTTGCAATTAAGCATTGAGTTAACCTTAGTACATAAAACGTCCATGAGCTATTGTATACCTTCCTTCTACACATTACTCAAATTCCTCACGTTTTGTTTGGGTATTCGATGATAACCCCATGCCACAATAATGTCATGTAAATTAAAATTCTTGATTTTATTCATGTGGATTATTCACAACACTCACCCACATACACAAATAAAAACAAATAAACCTTATAATAAAAACAAATTAGCATAGTAATGCATCAAATGGGAGTAGTTGGTTACGATCCAACTCCAATTGACATAGAGATCTTGTATTTGATGTACTTGATTGAATTTGACTCGTTGGCCTAAATATTTCCTTGGATGAATGGTTAAATTGATTAAGCTAACCATTGGGGTTTATGCATACAACTTCCTACCATGGTAGACCCTGCACCATGCACTACACTAGGTCAAGGCTCTGTCCCCTTTGCAATTAAGCATTGAGTTAACCTTAGTACATAAAACATCCATGAGCTATTGTATACCTTCCTTCTACACATTACTCAAATTCCTCACGTTTTGTTTGGGTAGTCGATGATAACCCCATGCCACAATAATGTCATGTAAATTAAAATTCTTGATTTTATTCATGTGGATTATTCACAACACTCACCCACATACACAAATAAAAACAAATAAACCTTATAATAAAAACAAATTAGCATAGTAATGCATCAAATGGGAGTAGTTGGTTACGATCCACATAACTACTTAAAAATATCATAATTAATTTTGAATTTAGATTAATAATAAACATTTTTAGCTCAACATATACTAATTTACTTGACTTCTTTGTCGACTCAATACAAAAGCCAACACTACTACCTAGCCAACTCTTCTTTTTATATAGTTATAACTTACTATTTAACAATTAAGATGACCCATATTAAATTGCATGAATAAATATATTCTAAAATATGTACTCTTTGCTCTCTTACAAATTTATTTTCCTTTTTTCTCCCTGTTTGACTTGATCACCTTATGATTATATGTTAATAGAGACTAAATTTAAATTTTCTAATGTTATTAAATAACCTTTAAATTGCTTTGAATCTCACAATAAAACTAGTGGCCTTTACTACCAACTACTATGAAAACCTTATTATTTGCCACTTATAAAAAATTTCTAATATTATTAAATTAAATGGCCTTTAGGTTGCTTTGAATCTCACAATAAAACTACTGGCCTTCAGTGTCAACTACTATGAAAACCTTATTATTTGCCACATTATAAAATGAAGCCTGTACCATCACAACTTCTATAACAAATGGTAACCTATTCTAATGTGAAAACATGGAAGGTGAGTTGGAGTGTCCTAGCACAATGTGAGTTTAAAAATTGTCGCGCCATTATAGATTTTTATCCTTTTGACTTTTGAGGAAGCGAGCTTGTGGTCTGTGGACAAAATTGTTGAACATCTTAGTCCATCCTGTAGTAAGAAGAGTATCAGGTATCCATGGCGTCCATAAGGCGTGGTTAAGCTAGGAACAAGCATCAGTCTCAATCTTTGTGATTGATCTGGGCCTAAGCACTCTAAGGTATAGGATTTCTTGCTGTTTGAATTTTTTTTCCACTCCCTTATTTTGGGTGAGGGAATTTACTATAATATTGATCCATTTTGGTTGTTTTGGGTGGGCCTTTTAGCAGGGTAGGATTGAATTGTTTTTCATCTACAATCGATTGGAGGGGCGTTTGAGTGAATTTGAATTGTTGGGTAATTGGATTGTATCTCTGGCCTTGCAACATGGGATTAAGTTTCGAGATTTGGTTTAAGTTCTAGATTTAGCAGGTGGATTATGGTCTCAAGGTTAGTTGGGCAGTTTCTAGATTGAGCTCGGTGATTTTCTTGGGGTTTTTGATTTAGTGGGTGGGTTCTTGTGTTATGGTTAGTTGGGTTGTTCTTGTGAATTATGGTTAGTTGGGTGGTTCCACCAGGTGGATATGAATTAGGAAAAGGATTCAGATTTTATTACATTGGGATTTGTTCCTTTTCAGTCTAAGGTGATGCTAGAGGAACAACCTATTTGTGTTGATGAATGTGGGAATTCCAAGGAGTTGGCATCGTTCACTACCCTTGACGACCACCTGCAACCTGATCACATGCCTATTGATTCTAACCAAGATACTTGTAAAATGACATACCAAAGTGGTTTCTAGGTGAAACCCATCTTAAACAAAAACCTATCATAAAGCTCATTCTAGAATTCTTTTCTTAAATCTCGGTGATTAATGTGTTGCGAGAGAAACCCACTTCATTTTATGTAAACCTTATCCATTTCTTAAAGAAAAAACATCCTATAATGCATGCGTTTCTCCAAAAAATATGTAAAAAATTTCATAAAATTAAACAGTGATGAAAACCCTAAACTGTAACCTTGCTCATCAAATACGAGTGCCCTTTGCTGTCATTTCCTCTTATAGAGTTCGTAGTTTGTCTTGAAATATTTATCAAGAGTCAAGCCTCTACCACCAAGTTTAAGATATGTTTGTTTGGATGAAGAAATTCCTCTAAAATTGTTGGGATTCACATATTAGATTGTTTACTATGAAGTTAAAGGCAGTGGAAGTATCGCTGGTGTCTCTTTTAATTAGAGATAACTATAATGATGTTAAGAGAGATGACAACAATAATGGGTTTCAAAAGAAATTGGAGGATTTTGATGATGATGTATAACCTATAGAATTGTTTAAGATAGTGATAATGACAAAAATCAAAGTCTTTTTTCTCTCTGGTGCTGCCTTTTTTCTTGTTTTTGTTGAAAGTATTAAAAGGACCGAGAAACTATCAATTAAGTCAATAGACCCATTGAGCAGACCAAACTTCAAACTAGGATCAAATCAGTTGATTTTTTGAATTCAATATTATGCCATATGTTTTTTCTGGATGTTAATCAATCAGATTTAGTTGTAAACATAAATTTTCTATGGGGACATATAAATTATGGGTGAAAATATTATATATATTTTAAATTGTGTAATTTATTGTTTTACTTTTTATATCTATTCTATTTGTTTGATTGATCATTTTGTTTTTGTATATGGCATCCACCATATTGAATTTAATATAAGAATGTTGTGACTATGACGACATCATGTTCTTAGTGATTGAACTTGACACTTTCTGAACAAAGCTTACTTGAATTGCCCTGCTTGGCAATTTATATTTTTTTAGTTAATTTCCATAGCATAGGAATTTATAGAGGGTTTTAAAATGTTGTGGAAGTTCTCATCAGGATTCTTCTCGAAATTTTGGTCTGTTTCTTGAAAGGTTTTTATTGAAGAAGCAAATGTGTATGATAAACTCTTACTCTTGTCACATATTTTGGAAGTATTAAAGCTTCTAGTCTATTTACTACTTTTTATGCATGCAAGGATTTTAGATCTTGAATGAGGATTATAGAATGCGCTTCTGATAGGTTTGACTTAGACTTGGAATGCTTGTTGTGCCTGGATCCAGATATGTACTATAGAGAGTTGCAATGGTAGGAGGGGAATTGTTGTAACTAAAGTTTTGACTCTATGATGGTACTGACATTGTTACTCACAAATATGCGTTGACTGCTACAATTGATACTCTCAAGGAAGGCATAGTTGAAAAGTGTGCACAAGGTCATAATTTTGTAAATTCTTTATACTCTATTTCCACTGTGTCATTTGTGCAATAATCTAATTATTTGGTAGGATCCAACATATTTTTATCTTTCTAAAGAGTTTTTAATTACAATATTAAATAGATTGCTAGAAAATTATACTAAGCAGATTGCCTATTAACCTGTTCTAATCTTAAATAATGGGAAATACACTTTATTTGGTTCACTATCCAATGTTGGTGCAATGGTTGGAATAATATCCAGTGGGAAAATTGTTGATTGCATTAGGCGAAAACTACTGATCATCTTCCATGATCTCATGGTGATATCATTTGTAGACTATAAACATTAACAAATTTATGATTCAAGGTACAACATAATAGAAGATAGGTGGTCACTACACAACAGTAATATCAATATTGTGTTCCATATAATACTTTATTTTAAAGCTTGGCAGAATGTATGTGATTAATAATTAAATGTTGTGTTTTGATTTAATGCTTATGGACATCAGCATTTTTTTCTTCTATGCAGTCACATATTAAAAGATAATGCAAGATGATGAGAATATTGGCAAGATTTCATAGGTAGTGCCTCTCTTAGTATGTGAGTAAAATATGCAACATCTTCTTATTTATCAAATTCTTGTTGTCACCTTTATCTGTTTATTCATCTTTAGTAGAGTTATATCATTATTTGCTAGCATGCAGAGGATTTTGTAATATGTCTAGACTCTAGAGCATGCCTATAGAGAGTTTTAAGAACCCAGAATTTCAATTTTGTAAAACCACTGTTCAAGTTTTGTAAGTTCACTTTATAGTCAATTTGTGATTTGCAACTCACCAAATATAGGATCAAAAAGAGAAATTCATTTTATTTCAAAATGATTTTCAAGAGGAGAATATATATACAAAATTCAAGTTTATTTGTCATTGTAAGTTATGTTTACAAATAGTTAGAACCGATTAGCTAGATAAGGCATCTGAGCTTATTCTTAGTAGGAAAGTTTCATATCATAGATATGGTTTTGTATATTTTTTAAGTTAGATTAGTTCATTGTTTTATAAAAGTTTTTATTGCCTGAAAAAATTACCCATAATTGAAAAATATCTGAAGCATAATTGAAGTGTTTTGTATTATAGCTACGATGAGGTTTAGAAGGTAACCTAGGCATATTGAGAGGACATGACGGATTTAATAGAAAAATGGATTTAAAATCAAATGGAATTTTGTTTCATAGAAGTCCAACATAACAAATGTTTGATCTGTAACGTATGGACTCTTCTTATGAGTTTTGTGAAAGGTTGAGCTTGTCTCATAATGTCTTCTTTAGGATAAAAATGATGTTTTATATTTACATCTATGTTGCACCAGGGCTAGTGATTGTCTCAACCCTCGGTTGGCCCTTGGTTAGTATTGAGGATGGTGGAATGGTAGGGTATGTTCCCGTTCCATGGGGATTCCCCCCTATCTGCTGAACATTTCCTGGAAAAAAAGGATGTTTGGGGGATATTTCTAATATCATTTGGGATGGCCATCTAGAGTCTACACATCCTTCTATCATCCCAGGGATCTCTTGGCTTATCCAATGTGCCTCTTAGGCCCCTATTCCTATGTATCCCTTTCTTGAATCCAACCAATTCTTTTCAACATTGAGTGCCTTATCTTGAGCATCCCTCAAACTATTTTTCTTATTTTCTCTCAAAAGGAAACCAAAGTTTCGATCAAAGGAATCAAGATAATAGAACATGATAGCTACCAGCGAGGTTTAATATTTTCATGAAGCCTTTGCACTATCTGATTAAATATTTTATTGAACTCTTCAACATATTCGTTCTCATTATTATCTCTAGTTAAGGAAGCTAACCAATACCTATTGTATTTTTTTCCTTCCATCTTTCTGTAAAAGAACTTTGGATATGAGCCACTATGGTTATATACTTATAGTGTTTTCAAGGAAACTTGTGAACCAAACTATAGGTTCATCTTAATGAAAATATAAAAATTTCATAAGCAGATCTAAATGACCAACCTTGGATTGCTTTATCATGGTCATGAAAGCATTCCAGCTGTCTCTCATTGATACTGCATTATTTCCTGAAAACATGGGAAACATATCAACTTCTCTTTTTGGAATGTCACGAGGGGATCCTAGAATATTTGAAAAGTTGAATGGATTATAACATATTTGTATTTAGATTTATTTGATTAATTTTATGGTGGTTGATGTGGGTAAGACTAGTGCCAAAGTCTACAAGGGAAAATGGGTGTTGAATTTTGACATGTGTATGGTATTTTAAAAAATTGCAGTCTGTATTAGAGATAGCACTTGAGATATTAACATCAGTAAAACAAATGCAGTAGTAAAACAAGGATCACACAATTGAACACACGATTTTCCATGGGAAAAATTTTAAGGACAAAACCCCCAAAGAATTAATAATTCATCCTCTAAATGAGATGACTGAGTTTGTACATGAGCAAATAATTCATTCACAGAACTCTGAAATAAGATGTAAATAAAATTTTTCCCAAACTGAAGAATCCCTAAAAGGATTTTATTGTTGCTGCTGCTTGCTGCTACGTGGACTGTACTTTCATTGTTTCCACGTCAGCAAGGTCTAGTAGTGTTACCTCTCGGATGTCTATTGCGAGCTCAATGAGGGTCTTTTGATGGACTATTACATACTTAATAGGGATTAGATGCAAGGAGAGCCCTAGTAGGGCTAGTGTGCGCTGCTCATCACCACCACCGAGGCTGTTAGAAACCTAGTATACAGTATACAGTATACAGTATACAGTGACTCTAGAGAAGCTAGTATATTGTTTTCTTGTATAGGCTATACTTTCATTCTCTTAGATTTGATGGATGTCTCTTGGTTTATTTTCCTTTTTCTGTACTATGTAGGTAGCACAAGTGCTTGGGCATGGTGTTTGGCATATGAACTGCAACTGAAGGGATATTTGTTATGTTGTTTAGGTTATTAGATTGAATGTTCTTAAGTTGAGTTCTCCCTCTTTGCAGGTGCTTTTTATTCATCTCCATGAGAGACAGTTCCATAGATATTGTGTAAAATGAATGCACAGAAGGATCTTTTTGTTTCCTTAAAAAAGTAATAGTATTTTTCTTCTAATCTTATAATAGTTGGGGCACTGGAAAATATACCCTTCTATATCTTTCCAAGATAATAATATATCTGGATGCATTAATTGATTGTAATGAAGTGCTTAACATAAATTTTAAGTTGATGTCCATTGTCAACGTATACAATCCAAACAAGGCAGGGAATATAGGATGAAGTATATGCTGACTTCAGGGCTGGTGAGATTTCTGCACAAGAGATTGAGAATCTTATGATAATTTTTGCAAATCCTAAGCAATTCAAGATCCCAGATTGTTTTTTAAACAGACAGAAAGACATCAAGGATGGCCGAACCACTCAGGTGGTATCCAATGGTCTTGACATGAAACTCAGGGATGACTTCGAACGCTTGAAGAAGATCAGGTACTGTGAAATTTTTCATGCACTATTATGTGTAGTAATTGAGTTTATATTATTAGGTTTTTAGTGGTGTTCACAGTTGCTGTTAGTAAAATTGCTTCTATTCTAAATGATATAAAATGGAAATGGAGCAGTGATATGAATTTGAGGGATTTTAATGTTAGTCAGATTGTTTGTGAAAAGACACAACCTACAGTCTTATTGGGCAAGAAGGTGAGGGGAAAGATAACTTATGTAGTAGTTTGAGATCAATGATTCACTGTTTAGAAATTGCCTGGGGTATTTATTTCTGAAAATGCATCTTATATCTCATTGATTATTAATAAATAATACAAGAGCCTTATACCAGGGGTAGGTTGTGAGTATACAGATTACTCATAAGGAGAGTCATCATTTTAAATCATTAATTCATTGATTAAAAGTTGTGTGCTATTTAGTTTATTCTGAAAATGCATTCATTATAGCTAGTGCTAGATGAAATTGTGCTGCTCACTGTGAACTAATTGTGGTGATCAAACCTTAAAGAGGTAGCATCACTCAAAAGGATATGCTTATAAATCTGATTGCATTCTAGATACTTCTCCCAAAATTTTTGATCATTCACCTGCCCCAAACATCTCTCCTTTCCAGTTAAAAAGAGGGGTGGCAAAGAATGTTGGATTCATCAACATTGCATTACCTAAAGATCTGGCAGTCATGCAGCCCCAAAATACATGTTCAACTGACTTCAGTGTGAAAGAACACAACATAAATTTATTAGATTGTGGAGCTTTCTACTGCGCAAAGACTTAATTTAGATTAGTTATATTACAAGAATTGAATTTTGTTCCACTCTTATAGTAAATAGGTTCTTTTATTCCTTTTAGGAAATTGCTTATCGTGAACAGTTTTTTTTCATCAAATTTTGCAGTCCACGATTGCATATATGATATAATGGTACCATATTTTAACTTTTTTTAGTTTTGGGTATCCTTATAACTCCCCAAGTTTTGATTTTATAAGTTCTATTTTGATTTCTCTACCTTGTTTTGAATATGACTGATTTTCTATTGATATGTATCCCTAAAAACATCCTGTCTTATATGGCAGGAAAAACTTATTATATTATTCATTTCATTGGGAGACTTGTGCCCAGGCTCTTGGTACTGTGATTAAGGATATGCACCCTTGCACATAATCATTCAAGTCTAGATCCTCTACATTCTTTGCATGAGTATGCTCAGCCTCTTTCCTCAAGACGCTCAAAAGTCCAACATCAATGTCCATATTTTGTTGTGACAATGGAAGCAACTGCATGTCAGCTAGGACAAATCTATTCACAATAGAAGAGGGGCATCATTAAATAGATAAAATTAGGTTTTACAGTGGTTATAGAGTTTTAGTTTTCGGTGTTTATAAATTTATTTTGGTTTTCAAGGGAAAGATGAGCACCAGTACAAAACTGATCAAACAAGTCAACTCTAACCAGTTTTGCTGGTTTAAGTTCAATTATGATAATATTGAACTAGAAATACTATTACAAATATTTATTTTAAAATATACATTGTATAAACGGTTTCATCTCCACTGGTTGCATCAATCCAGTGAAGTAGAGCCAAGTATTTATATAAATTTTCAAATTTCTAGCAGCTAACCTAAAAAATAACAGAGAACCTAATAATACAGGGTTGTAGGTATCTGGCAGCTAAAAATTCTATTTGATATTCGAAACAAGGCTATCACTATTTCTATTTTGTGGTTTCTTGCAAGTAAGATAGATACATCAGTGTCCATCTCTTTCACTTGCATTTGCAGCTCATGACATAAGCATCAGCTACAATGGATGTTTTACCCAACTACATATGCAATATAGGTTACATCTAATATAAAATATCTAAATAATTTTAGAGACATGGGAGCATCAATCACTTAAACAAGCTTGAATCACCTTGTTGATATTGGAAATAAATTGCTGCAAAGAGAATACTTGCGTGTTCAATTTGCTTTGCCAATTGCAGTTGAATTGCAATCTCTTAGATGAATAATACATGTGTAAAAAATGTATAATCACTATGCAATGGTGGGAAAATTTATCGTATTCGTACTATGCCGAATATTTGATTATTTTCAAACTCCCTTTGAATTTCTGTACAAGAAACTCTAATATGGCTGAATTATGCTACTATGATGTGGAGGAGTCAATGACATAGAAATGAATTCTCAAGGTGAAATTAAAATAAAATAATGTGATGTGGAGAGGTCTTGTAACTTGTTGAGCTTAAAGTTTTGAATTTTTAAACATTTAATTGCACATGTAATATGGCTTGTCTGCATTGGGTGCAGGACTCAACACAACAAAGCAATACATGCCAGCATATGGGAATTTCATTGTTTGATTGATTTTTTTTCTGAAGGAACAATCTTGTGTAAAACCATTGTACTTCCCCATGATTCATGGATGGTAAATGGGGTAAACTGTTGGCCCTAGTTATGGAGTCTAACCCTTAGGTGATCAAAACTTAAGAGAGTCTAACCTGTGACCTCCCCAATTTTGGGAGGAGAGATCTGACATCTGGCTCACAAGTGCTTGAGCTAACCCTGGGGCCATTTTTCAATTGATGTTTGCATGATTATTCAATTGATTTCTGAATTAGAGAGAACATTGTTGAGAAAAGTTTTATAAATGTTTTATCATTTATGTGTTCTATAATGAAGTTACAACTTACATTCCAACTTCCATTGAAATTTTTATTTATTTATGTTCTTTTTCAAGAGATGCCATTTCATCTTTTTTGACAGAATAGTGATATAATGTGTTGAATGTTTTACTTTCTATTTTCCTCCTTTTTCTTGCCTTGTTTCTCATGCAGGATATGAGTAATATTGATTTGAAATGGCATTCTTCATTAAACTTTTTACTGTATGAGGATTTAAGTTGTAAAATACTTATACATTGTCTCTTTAGGGTGGTGTTGCTTTTGTTTGAATTGATCCATCTCCTGTCTAGTGGGACCATAGACATTTCAATCCATCTTTTGTCCATATCTCCTAGTGGACCCTAGGGCCTGATTTGATGTTTGCTTCACTAGTGTCTTTTGCTTATTCAGTTGTTATGGCACAACTTTTGCAACCTAAGAAAGTAACTGATTTCATCTAGAGCATAATTAATACTCCATTGGAGGACATTGAAGATCCTCTCTCAAGATTTACTTGGGATTATGATGATAAGGTGAGTTGTGAGCTTCTATATATATTTATCTTAATTTTTATTTTCATTTTGTGTATTTGTTTGTAACTTTGAGGTGGTGTATAAACATGCCAACTTTCATCATTGGAAAGAGATTTTTGTACATTTCAACTTGTTTTTTAGTAAGTATGTTTGTTCAATAAAAGACCTGCAGTTAACAGATAGTTTGTTGGATGAGGAGAATTTGTTTCCAAAAGCCGTAGTTTTGCAAATCTTCAGGGTACTCGCTATAATATTTGAAAATTGTCTAAATAAGGGCTCTTTTAGTCGATTAAAAGTATGAACTATGTATTATAAGTATCTCTTTTTGAGGCTTCTGCCTCTTACTTACTTCCTTCTATCCTTCTTCATTGGTTTTGGTGTTTTTTGTGCCACTTTAATCACTTTTAAAGTTGTATGTTTTATGCAGCATTTCACACACCTTCTTTAATCAAATGATCCTGACATACTTTAGTAGCTCTTCAAGCTCTTGCATCTCTTGTAAAGATTAACCCTACCAAGTTACTCCTGAGTGGAAAACTGCCTGAAAGTGCAGTGTTGAATCGTCTTTTGCTTGCTCTATCACAAGGATGGGGAAGTAAAGAAGAAGGATTGGGCCTGTTCTCATGTGTTGTAGAAAATGGTTGTGATGAAGCAGTAAGCCAATTAGGGTCGACTTTACATTTTGAATTTTATTCTGAACGTGGTCCGAACAATGCAGAAAATTTAAATGTTGCAAGTATGCTAGGTTTACAAGTAATACACATTCCTGATTTGCATTTACAGCCAAAATATCTGGTCCTTCTAAAGGAGTTAATTGATAAATATGAGATACCCAGTGAGCTCAATTTTTCCTTATGGACTTGAATCGGGTATACACGTGCATTTCCTTCTCTGAGCACTAGCCAACAATTCAGCTACGTTCGACTTTTGGCCTTTATGGTATTGATGCAATCAAGTGAAACCCGTGAAGAACTTGGGGCATTTTTTTCAAATGATCATGAGTTTATGAACGATTTGATGAAGGTGTTGCAATCTAATAACTTTATACCAGATAAGATTAGATCGGCCTCTATTTGGGCTTTAGGATAGCAATTTGCGGTAATTTCTACATCTCACAAGAGGAGTTAGGTGTTAAATGTTCCAAATATTGTTAGCAATGCAGCAAATCGTGTGCTGAAATCCCTCTTGTTCTTCCTATAGATGAAATCCATTCCTAATTTCAGCTGCAATAGGCTTTAAGAGTTTCCTGTTCTCTTAAGCACTGTCAATTTTCCAAAGACAGAAAATAACAAGAGGAAGGGAGACATGACAGGAAGAAATAATGGCTGTGTTGAGTGGTGTTTGGGCCTGATACTAGCAATATATCTCCAAGGATAGGATGATATGGACAACAACAACACCTTTTGGGCACCTTTAGGGGGGAATTTGTGCAATAGTAATGAAGCATCATCTATGTAACTTGGGCATTGAGACAAACCATATGAGGCTGCATACCCAAATAGGATTATGTTCTATGCATAGTTTTGGCACTATTTCTCACTCCTTCCTGCATTTGGATAATCTCCATCTTATTGCATATATTTAAAGGGACCCATTTTTTATGTATAAGAGTTTATCCCTAGAAAATGTAAGCTTTGATTAAGTTAATAATAAGCTAATTTGAAGGAGAAATTCGCTATGTGTGTAATTGTTTTACACATATGCTATTTACTTTCTAGATATTGTGTGACTTGTGTTATGAAAAAAATAACATTTTGTTTGATTGAGAACATAAGGACAGTATTCACCTAGGGATTGTAATTTTAATAGAAACTCCCCTAGAGCCACAGGCACCCACATATCTTAGTTTGTCTTTTTAAAATTCAAGTATTCATGGTATATAGAGTTAATGGAAGCATTATTTCATGGATTTCATGTGTCTTTGTGAGGAAAATAAGATCATGCTCAGAATTAACATATTGAAAAGCACATGGAAATGGCCAAATCGTCAAAGTCATCATTTAGCCATCCAAGGGTGTGACAACCACAAAGGTGGAGAAGCACAAATCATTTCCTTAAAGTATTGAATAATTGCCTATTTTTTGTCCTCTTTAGTGGCTACTACTTGTGCTTGATCATGCTTAAAGTCAAATTGGATCCTTGTAAGATCCTTGTCTAGATAGATCTTGTTAGGGAGCAACAAGAGCTTCTTTTTAGCCCAGAGAACTTGGAAGTGATAGACCTAGAATTTGATGTCACCCAAGCTGTTTCCAAATTTATATGTTTCAGTTAAAGAGTATCATGGAGAAACACTTGACCAATCTGTAAGGGATCAGACAAGAAAGGGAGACCATTTGAGTCCAAGTTCCTTGGAATGCCTGGATTTCTCTTTCAAATTTTTCTGCACAGCCAATTCAACAAGAGGTGGCACCTTGTTCCATTCAACAACCTGTAATAATGAGCTATGTTTCACAATTTGATGTGCTCCTGTCCACGGAAATTATGTTGATCCAGGTACCATTGCAATATCTGCAGCATTGACATGAAATATGACGTTCCTGGCGACAATGATGAGATGAAAGATGTGATCAATCTAGTTGATTTGAATTAGCAATTAAGGCCTATTGTATGATGCCAATTGTGTCTTTAAGAAACAAGGCCAAGTATTTATGTGTTAGATGCATAGTCTGGAGTTTCTTCTGTTGTGGTGATACCTTTACCCTATGTGGATCCCAAGTCTACTTTTTGTTCCTCTTCTGCCTTGCTTTCTACTTCTAATGTGACTATGTAGTGGGTTATTCTTACATTTTATAGAATCTAGATCGATATAGTCATTTACATTTGTTTTTTCTTCGATCATTTCTTTTATGTAGATTCTTTTCTTATGCTTTTATCTTTTAGGAGTTGCTTTTGCATTCTCATTGCGTCCCATTGACCTACTTTATTTTAGTTATTTGTTGAGACTCATCATTAATAAATTTATCTTATCTAGTTAGCTATAATGTTTGTAAAGAAAATAAGATCGCCCTTAGATCTTGCAAATGTGGCACCTGAAAATGAAAATTTCTTGATCTGGCCCCCCTTAGGAAACATAGTCTACATGCCCTATCATTATGAGAGATATTGTGATCTGTCTTGACTCGCAATTTGTGAGAACACACCCTCAATTGGCCAAGAGAGATCATAAGACTGTGTGACCAACTCCATAAATGGCAGAGACAAACATTGAGACCTACAAGAAATGTTCTGCATAGAAGGCCAGCTTGGTGTGAAAGGTTGAGAGGGAGAAACCCAAGTAAATTGGATAAAATTTGGATAGATAAGTCTTCACTAATCTGATCTTTCAAGATATTTGTCTCTCTATAAACTACTAGTAGATGTCTTCCCTATTGCGATCCCTTAAGGTAGATTACATTTTGTTAGAACTTATGAAGTCAAAGTTCAGTAAATGTTTTTATTGTCTTTCAACAAGAGACCAAATGTTAAACACAGATACCCAATGGTTAATATGAATCAAGATCCTGACTTGCAGTATGGGGTTCACCTTCTCAGATATATTATTTAATATTTTTGTTTGGCTATGGTTTCTTTCTGGTATTCATTGCCTCAATTTCTGGTAGGGAAATGACCTTTACAAATACCAAATTAGTCTTAGTGTACAGTAATATCCTTTTGACAATTCTGATGTTTGTGGGCTATCCACTTCACTCTTCCCAAAAGGATATGGCAGATTAGGTATAGGGAAAAGGAAATATTAGTTGGCATTTATGTTCCTTGAAGAGAGTGTTGGCCCAACTCTTACAGGCCTCTGGGTAAACCAGAGTATATTTTCTCCCATAAATTTCTAAAATTTAAAATGGAGATAAACTTCAAGAAGTCCATGAAAAATCATGGCAACTTCGGAGAGGGGTAAGAAAAATCATTTTAAAAATATTGAGACCAAGGACTTTTTCCTAGCTGTCAATGGGATAAACTTAGGAGTCCATGATTTGGAAACTTCAGAGAGGGGTAAGAAAAATCATTCTAAAAATATTAACACAAAGGCCTTTAATCATTCTAAAATATCAATCCCAAGGCCTTTTTCCAGTTGTCCATGGGATAAGTTGGTTGGCTTAAGCTCTTACTGCTTATGTATTTCTTCTACATTAGTTTTTTTATTATAATCTGTAACATTCTAGCCAAATGTTTAGTACGCTGCAACTAGCTCCAAGTAATATCTATGGCAACTTATGGGGCCACCCGCACTAATTATGTGGGTTTCCTAATTCTCGTTTGCTAGATGGTATCCTTAAAAAACATGGAAGCAGACTCCAAGAGACCATGAGGTAAGTTCAATCTGTCACATGCGTTCTTTATCATAAGTGCATAGTTATGCTCCAACACTGATCTTGACAAGATGAAAGTCAAAATCAATGTGTTACACACACTAAATGGGCAGAGTTTACTACCATGACAGGTTTGCTGGAACAGAGTTTCATCCTTTTGTTGCTTGTTGGAAAGAGTAGGAAATTCTGTTGAAGGGAAGAAATGAAGGGATTCTTGGCTTTACTGCATCATAATGTGCTTTGAGCAGTATCTTGGGAGGCACCATTCCTAGTTGTAGGTCAATTTCTCTGGAAAAACATTACTACCATTGATTTGTTCCATAAAATAGCATTTAGGAGGAATTCTTCGTCCTTTAATAGTTTAATCTAGTTAAGAATACTTTCAGAGGTGAACTGTTATGCTTCTTAAGTTCCCAAAATCTCTTACTAGGAAGGGATGAGGTTATTAAGGATCCCTCAACATTAAACACTACACGGTTGGACTCTGCCCAAACTGTTTGCTATGTTTCTCAGCAGCCAAGCTGAAAGAAGTAAAAAGAAATACAACTTCATGGGACCTTGCTTTCATTATATCATCGAAATGCCCATTCCTGATAGTGGCTTTCCCCTATTGTCATACTATTTGCTTCATATTTCTTCCATTGGCCTTCCATGAAAAAAAATAGCTAAATCATTGGAACTCTTTGTCAGTTGAAACTTGACATCTTGGTGTTTCTTTACCAGTATAACATCCTGGACTTCCTCAGCCAAAAAGAGAACCTGGGCACTTAAGAAGTGTGAAGCTAGTCCTGATTGTAAGTCTAACTAGATCCAAACTAACGGAATTTCAATCTACATATACAGGTGAATCTGAATCTCTAAGAGGTTGCATCCAAGGAAGTAGGTAGCAATGCTTGCAGCCCTTCATAATGCATACCTATCACTAGGTAGACAATGATAAGAATATTAAGGTTCATTTTAGGGATTTGTTTTTACATGTAAAAATTTATGAAACTGAGCCAGAGGAAGTGGCCCCTCTACTACTCTCGTGGTTGCATTAAGAATAGACTCAGAGTTTTAGAGGTTTCCCCAATATAATAGCAATCAGGTTCTATTAGTATGTTTCACTCCTCTTTGATAATGTTCAATCTATTTCTTTTTTTTCATAATTTTTGAGAAGAAAGATAGCATATAAATATGCAAACATATTCATCAAATATGCACATAAATCCCAATCCACTATGGGTTCCTAAGGTGTTATATTTGATCTAAGCAAGCTGTTATCTTTGATCTTTTTCCAGCTCATAATATATTATAAAATATAGGATAGAGAATACCTTGGGATGTACTCAAGGGCTGCTGAAAAAAGCCGGTCAAAGAAAGAAAATGAAGATTAAAGGGATACAAACATTGTCGCATCGGAATGCCCTCTTGACTGTGATATTTTCCCCAGGTTATTGATGTAGACTAGCCCTAGAGTTTCCCTACAAAAATATGTAAAGAAATATAACCAGAAATCTACACTGCTTAAAAGTTCAAAGAAGTTATGCTCTTTGCCTAAGGCAAGTTGGGAATGAGACAGAAACAACCAAATTCTTGTGAATAAGTTATTGCAAATCCTTGTAAAGCCTCCTTCATCTGTAGAACCTTCATGCACTACTTCGTTCTCAAATTCCATTTCATTTTCTTGCATATCAATATCTTCATCCATACTAAGAAACTGTGTATCTAAGTCACCCTTATCATCTAAAATCCTTGAATAGTAGCCCTGCAATCCCATGTATGCATCCCTATTATTTCTCAGACGATGTATATATATATGCCTCTTGGTATACATACAGGAGCAACAAACAGAAGTACCATGCCTATTGAGTAATGTCTATAGGATGACAAGCTCTTGAAATTCAAAAACTCGTAGACCATGAGATAAACACCAAAAACAACTGCAATGATATTTAGGATAATGAATCAAAATGTGTCACCATATATTACAGATTCATTTGCAGATTCCTCCATGGATGGAAACTTTTGAATAAAAGTTAATACAATGGAGCAAATTATCAATGGAAGTATGGTGTTCAGTAACAGATACAAGGACTCATCATCCAGGGAAATGGCCTTTACAATCAAAGTGTATAGTGCTGCTGACAATCCACTGTAGCTCATTGATATTCCAAGATCTCCTGCTTTTTCTATAGGAAAGTGGCAAATGCAAAGAACAAAACAAACAGTATTGAGCTGGAAAATACTATTCCTAGCTAATAGACAGAGAAGATAAACCTGTAAAACCAGGAGGTTGGTTTACTATTAATGTGGAACAAAATTCATATGAGATTGAAATAGAAAAACATGCAATTACTATGAACCTCAGAGATATAACAACCACAAGCCAATGAAGGAACATATAAATATGAGATTGTAGAAGAAATATATAGATATGAGAAACATAATAGAAAAACATTGAACATCACAGCTATGCCTAAGAAGGAACACATGATAGGACACCCAAACAGATGCAGATATTTGGAATCCAAAACTAATAAAATAGCAGATAGAGTCAGTAAAAACTACCCAAAATGGAGGATAAATGACCATAAAAAACACACATAAACTTCCATTTTCTTCATTAATCAACCAAAACTTATAAAATAGTGGCATGAGTCAGTAAACACTAAGGATTGAACACCCAAAATGAAGGATAAATGGCCATCAGAAACTCCCATTTTCTTAATTAATCAAATACATAGTCTGTTTTCCGTCGATTGCACACCAGCAGCAAAAATCAATTGAAAGTTGTCTCCTCACTTGAGAAAGTGGGAGAGGTGTGACCTTGGGGGCAAGCATAGAGCTAGGTACTGTCACCTACTCCTAGCTCCTCTGTTTAGGCTAACTCCTAATGAAGCCAAGGGGGGTAGTCCCTAACAAAGATTTTTCTATGGCTCAATCTTTAAGTTAAGTTTTAAGATGTCTTGGATGCGGAAGGGTGTTGTTTATGAGTTACTTGTGATTAGAAATGATTAAGTTTATGAATGTGACACGTAAATCAGAGCAATCCACATTGCTAGCAAGAGACTGAAAGATAAGCAAATATTCCAGACTTGTAACTTAAGGATTCAAATATAATCAACAAAAATAAACCATAGACAGTTGATCAAGATAGAAGATTACTCAATTATAACAAAGGACAAGTGCCTTATGGAGTCAAATAGATGCATGAAATAAAGTCTAGGAATTAAGCTAGTGAATATTAGGTTTTGCAAGTGCTCTTGGTAGATTTTAAGAATTTTAAAGAATGCTCTTGATTAGGGTGTCAACGAAGGTTTGTCAAAGCCGGGAGACTCTTCTAACTTTCCTCCGTTTAAGACATGTCGGGCCTGCCCAGTATCCCAGGCTGATATTGTCAAGTGATCAGCTAGCCGGGAATCTAATATAGTGGGAGGTTCCGACGCCTCTAATAGGAAGTACTTTGGAAGGATCCCTACAATGCCAGTGCATTGGTTAAGGGTGTTTAAGGGTTATTAAATTACTCTTGTAGGGTTTAGATATCCAATGTCGTTTCTGGGTATTCCGATCTAGGACCGGTCAGAGCATACTTCGGCAAGGAGGGAAGGGAGTTAATTAATTAAAGGGATATGTGTGTTGAAGATTTTATTAAAAAAAGTAATTAGACTCTCCGGCAGAGAGTGCTCTTGACCCCGTCTTATGACAGTGGTTCAAGAGACTTAGCTACTCTATATGCAGCTAATGCAGGGATTGTGCAAGCCTAGGATGCTCTCCGATAGAGAGTGCTTTTGACTTGTTTTTTTTGCAAGTTCAAGAGTCTTAGATAATCAATTGATTAAATAAGCACAACAATTAAGATGAAAGTGGTTGATTAAGCTCTCCGACAGAGAGCACTCTTGATCCACCTTACGGTGAGATTCAAGAGATTTTGGTTCTTTTTTATGATTTGACAATTATATAACAAGATACCAAAATGAAATAATAAATCTAGCAATTAGTGTTTATGCTAAGGAACAACTAGCAATTAGCAAAAAAATGGAAACTAAGACTAAGAAAAGAACTAAACTAATTGCTTAAAAGAAACTACACTAAAAAATCATGAAAAATGACACAACACCCTTCCCCCAAATAGGAGAAGTATAAAAGAAAGGAGACTTGCTCCCAGTAGCCCTTTTTATTAGTTTTTTTACAATGATGAAGTGTTCTTTGCTTCTTGGAAGAACAGGTAAAGAAGGGGATTGAGAGAAGAGGGAGAGAGTCTTTTTGTTCTTTTGCACTCCTTGCTTGCTTGTGGCCTTTGGGCTCTCCTTCACCTGCTTGAAACTAAGAGCTCTAGGCATACACTTGTTATAGGATTAGTTGATAAAAAATAACTTGAAAATAAATCCACAAACTAGATTAAAAAAACTACCCAAACTTACTGAAAAGAAGGGAGAGAAGAGGAAAGAGAAAGGCAAGGCAAGAGAGGGGGAAAGGGAGTGAAAAGAGGACACAAGGAAAGTCAAAGAAGGCTGGAAACTAAGGGAGAAAGAGGGCTGCAAATCAGAGAAAGAGGGTAAAAAAGGCTGAAAGTACAGCCCAAAATATGGTTGAAGAAGAGGATGGAAAGGGGCTGCAAAAAGTGGAAACAAAGAGGCAAAAGAGGTCTGTCCAAAAGGGTGAAAATGGGGAAAAGTGGACAGCGAAAAAAAGGAAGGAAAGGATGCAAATAAAAGGCTAAAAAGGATGAAATTACAGCCCACAATATGGCCCAAAAAGAGGATGGAAAGGGGCTGCAAAAAATGGAGAAAGGAGGCAAAAGAGGGATGTCCAAAAGGGTGAAAAGTGGCAAAAAGTGGACAGCAAACTAAGGCAAGGAAAGGCTGCAAAAAGAAGGCCTAAAATGCTGCAAAAAGTAAACAGGGCATCCAACCGGGGCAAAGGCTAAGTGAATGAATGTTCACTTTAGCCAAAACGTGCCCTAATCCCAAGAAAATAAAGATTTTATAAAAAATTTGAGAGATGAATAATATGAAAGAAACACTCAAACCTGTGGTACTTTGACGGGGTTTGGATTCTTTTGGATCTTGAAAATTTGGAAGTTTCCTTGGCTTCAAGAGGAGAGGATGCACTTGAGCTCAAACTCCTACTCACTTCAATGAGATGACCTGCACAATTTCAACTCAATACTTGCAAACAATGGATTAGATCATATACGTTTGGTAAATAAAAATGTAAAGAGCATGTCCTACAACTGAATAATCGATGCTACTTTAATTCATAGAAACAAAACCATAAAAGATCAAATTGTAACATCAAATGATCAATCTTACGTGCTTATAGAAGCCTTCTAAAGCATGAGCTATTATCCAATCCTAAGCAATAAAAGACAAAAATTGAAACATTTCACCTCATTCGCCAATTGTTCATCCACATTCACACACCATGTATGCCTCCAAAGCCTTAAAATTTATTATACGGCTGCAAAAGAAACAAGCATTACAGTAATTCACCAAAGGTTCTTTACATAAATATCCATCCTCAATAGAGTTGAAAGAGCCTCTATTTAACAAATGAGAGAGTGCTAAAACCCTAAAACCAAAAAACCAACCCTGCTACATGGGAAAGCTGCCTGCTAGGTCTAGAAACCTACTTTGTTAGGTCTGGGAAGCCTACTAATGGTGTAATATTCAGTCTTCACCTCGATCAAATCATTGGACCAATGAGAGCTCTCTATCTCATCTTTAGCTAGAGATGACATGTCTAATAACTGATAATAAATTAATTGCTCTCTTAATGATGACTGAAGCTGAGTTATGATAACTCCAATCATCATAAGTGTTCCATGAGATGTCATTTAGCCTTTTTTTATTATTGAATTTGGATTAATTTGGAGAGTTTTAGTTTTCTCCAAAATAATCATTTTTTTCGAAAAATCATTTTTTTTACTCAAAACTGACTCTTTTGAGTAAAAAGGCATTATGTGTCCAATTGCTGATCTGAAAGTTGGTTCTGACTGGTTGGCTGATCAAGAATGATTTTTGGCTTAAGGTTAGAGCCTTCAATCACTGAATTCGGAGTCCAGATAACCGAATTACCATGAACGGGTTTTTTCCATTTAATTTATGGAAAAATTAACCCAAAAAACCTAGGAAAAGTAATTAAGAATTAAAAAATTAAAAATAATTTTTTCCCCGTTCGAAATTTTTTTATGTGTCCAGATGACTTAGGACATGACCATGATCTACCTAAATAATGTCTAGTAGGTTTATAACACTTATTTGGGCTTTAATAACCCCCCAAGGCCCAGAATTCAACATCGGGCATTCCAGCTTTGGAGGAAGCGGGAGAAAACCTCGTCAATTATACTCGGCTGAAGGAAAAGCATAATTGTCAAGGGGAAAAAACTCCCTGGAATACCTTATTTGAGATTCTACGTCTTAGGAGACTGAACCACTCAAAAATACCCTACTAGCACATTTATTACAAACCCTGCAGGGCCATGGTCAAAATTATTAAAATAAAAAAAGTGGCTAGCCAATATTGGCTAGACATGCAGACGGATCAACTGATACACTGGAATCAGTCTTTGAACAAGTCTGTCAACCGGTGGCTCCTCAGGTAACCCAACTATGGTACAAAAATTTGGATAACACAGTCTACCCAAATTACCAGGCCCCCTTCATCTCACAATTAGCCGCCATCTTATTTAGTATGAAAAAAATAAGATAAACAAAAATTTTACTGGGTACATACATAGAATCATACACTATACAAATTGGAAATGAAAACCATGGGCTGGGGACTTATAATGGTCTTTGCCATGTAGTGATTCTATCTCAATGGTTTGAGCAAAATATGTGGGTTCTGGTGATGGTAAATACTAAAAACATTACAGTTCTATACTTTGAGAAATTGGATTGCAAAATCTATAGGATAATCACCTTGTCATGCTTCATTAGATGTTGTCTGCATCAATGTAACACAATTCTCATGGTATTATTCCAATGAATTTAAGTTTCTCCTTCCCAAACTTTTAACAACCTTAAAAACTATTAAAACTTCCAATGTTGTTGAAATTTTTTTTGCACGTTCCTTTACAAGGTAGCGGTGGTCAAAGCAAAGGATGGGATAACCAGAGGAGATCTAAAAAATTGATGGTATTTGTACAGTAATTGAAGTTGAAGAAGTTAGGTGCATATTATGCATGCTGCCAATCTGCCATTGTATACTTGGTTGCGGTCACACAGATGACATACCTGTTTGTTGAGTAGGGTGCCATAGTGGACACGATATTAGTTGGTGGCTTCAACATATGTTTAGGCATCCCTAGGACTTCTTGGTTGGGATGGGGATGCCCCCCAAATGTCCCTTGGGATAGGGAGAAATATCCTTGTACTGGGAGGGTGTGGGAGGAGAATGGTACATCCCCTGTTGTCCCAGTGATGTCCTAAAAAAAAAAGGATGTTTTCCCCAGTGCTTGGGTTGAGGAACTGCTGGGGATGCCTCCCCTGTGAAACTATAAATCCAACTCTTCTAAATAATACTTTGTTATGGTTAATGCAAGGATCCTGAATGTTGAATAAAATCCTTCATAGGATGACCATTTCTCTTACTAACTACTCTCCCCTAATCCACATGAAGGACTAAACTTGAAGCAGTGAGTATAAGCCTTATTCCATTCTTTTTAGTCAACAAGTTAACTATATGTTGCAGTGATTATTAATGAGTAATATAACTAGATTTTGCAGTGACTATTAGCCTATTTCATATTCTCAGTCAGCAACAACTTGGGTTTGATTGACTCTACGAAGTTACGAACTATTAGGCTACGTACTGATCCAGGTCCTATGGGAAAGAACATTCATTTAGAATGAATCGGCTTTTTGAGGTTTAATTTTAAACCAGAATTAGTATGTATTTAATAATAAATACCTTATTCTCTTTTTTCGTGGAATTTAGATCCCCTGAAATTAAGATTTAGTATCAAGTTGCATTTGGCATAGGTGTATTAAATTAAGTTTTATTTTCACAATCCAATTTTGCAATTTATTCCCTTGGATTACTATGCTTCCCAACTTGTTATTTGAGTTGCCCTGCATGCAACCCACAATCGGCCTTTTGAGGTTTAATTTCAAACCAAAACCAGTATACCTTATTTCCTTTTCATTTGTAGAAATTGGATCCCATGAAATTGAGATTTGGTATCAAGTTTTATTTGGCATAGGTGTAATAAATTAAGTTTTGTTTTCACAATCCAACTTTGTGATCCATTCCCTTGTATTACTATGCTTCAAAACTTGTTATTTGAGTTTTTCTGCATACAACCCACACCTTGGGTTATAGTCTTTCCTTGGTATAAATAACTGAGCATAGTGAATTGTTAGCTTGCTTTACAATAGTCCTGTAAAACATGAGTACCAGTAATTTATTTACATAAGCAATTATGACAAACTCAATTACAGACCTAACCTTACAGCTATAAAAATCTTTGGGTGTGAGTAGGCATCAAATAAATGGATCTCAGGATCAGTATCTTGAAATGGAGGGAAAAGTGCTGCCATTTGTGAGTGGCAAGGGCAGTGTACTGCTTATGAATCCTAGAACTTAGAAGGTTAGATATGCAAAGCCTCTTGCTTTGGAAGATTGAAAGTTGTAACCTTTGTTTTCTCAATATTGGCTGTCAGTTTTTTATTAGTACAAAACTAACAAAGGAAGCCTAGTTGCTTCTGCAACTACAAGACCTCAACTGTATGATGTAGAAGCCCCAAATCATCAGCATATAGGAAGCTGTGAATAACTATATTAAGAAGGCAACAGCCATAATTTGGTCCTATATTGGCCTGACCATAATCCTCTTGCCAAATTGGGTATAAGCTAAATCAAAGAGGGGAGATGAGACACCTGTGTTTCTGTCCAGTGGTGCTGAAAATGCTATCTGTGAGTCTTCTTGTTTTGTGAATCTGCATCATTAGTTGTGTAGAGTGACATGAGAACAATATGAACCATGTCTTGAATCCCTAACCTGATGCAACCAATCAAATAAATGTTTACTTGACATTACGTTAGTTTTCTCAAAGTTCAATGACACAGAATTCTAGGGCCTTGTTGAACAAAGCTTTCTTAAATATTGGCTCCTAACTCTAATCGCACTAATGGCATGATAGCTTCTGCAGAAGCTTGCTTTTCCTTTTTGCCAAGAGATTTATTTTGTAGTAAATTTCCAATGTAAGTGGATGAGTGTCTTTTTATGCTAAATAATGTAATGAACTATGTTATATTAATAAATTGAATACTTATTTATGTCTTTGCACTGTATGTCTTTGTGTGACTGCAACCTTTTTTTCACTCTGGATACGATACCTGCAACAATATATCGTGCTTTGTCAAATGCTGTCACTCAGAAAAATAGCCTTTTCAAAAAAGTTGATAAAAGGAAACAACATATGCAAAAATTAGCAGACTCAAACAAGGACAACGTTGAAATACCCAAATAGAATAATAACATATATAACAAAATGATCAGTAAGCAATACCAATTTAGAAAAACTGAGGCTTCCACAAATAACTAATGTCTAAAAAAGAAAAGAGATTTTAGATGTCCTTATAAACACACTGCCATTAATAACAATACATTCAAAGGTTAAAATTTATCAATTGTTTGGGTCAATGTCACAGTTCTGCATTTTTTATCATATAATTGAAAACAAATCATTGGCATAAAAAAAATAAAGTGTTTTCACTCTTTTGATGTAAGGATAAAAACACATATATGATATGACTTATAAGATGGTGATTGGAAATGCTTATCTTCAAACTGTACCAACTACTACACAAAATTGAAAACATATCCTAAAAATAAGAATATACAATGCTGAATGGAAGTGTTGTTGCTTACAAGCCTTAGAGAGGGTTTTATTTGTACAAGATTCCACTATATTAGCTCTAAATATGTTAAGTTTGATGCGATCTATGAATGCACCCTCTAGTCTTCCCTTAGAAATTGGTGTTACTGTTGATCACTAGGGTATTGAAGATTTTCCCTAAACTCGCTTATCTAGCAATACAATCTACCTAACATAAACACCTATGCAATTTGTGGTTCCCTCATCCATCTATAGGGTGAATGCTTCCATGGATGAGGGTGCGGCAGCGAAGACGCCTCTAGGAGAAGCACACCAGCTGCTGTCACACACAATTCTTTGGTGAGGTTGATGCAATGGGATAGAGAGAGATGCAATGATTCGGACTGGTTGTGAAGGTGCAGGCGGACAAGGGTGCCATGCACTCTTATATGTTAATATAAATAACAATTTAAAAATTAATCAAGTAGTAATCTAGAAATTAAATTACAATATACCAAAATCAGTATAAAATTCTTGACACTAACTCTCAAATTAAGAGATCAAAAGTCATCCAACTCTCAAGAGCCTATTAAGACAATATTCTTTAGGAGACTAAATTCTATATTGCTGGGTGTGAGATGAAGTATGCATGAAGAAGTTGGTAATGTATTGTTCCATCCTAACAACGCCTCCCTGATTTTGTATCAAGTTTTAACCATGCCTCTATTGAGGTTTACAAAGGTGGAAAATATCAACAAATTTGTTCACAATCAATGGGGGGACTCAGAACTTGGTCAATACAATGATGAAAGTGAATTGTTTGCTTGCTTCACAATAGTCTTGTAAAATATGAGTACCAGTAATTTCTTTGCATAAGCAATTCTGACAAACTCAATTACAGACCTAACCTTACAGCTATAAAAATCTTTGGGTGTGAGTAGGCATCAAATAAATGGATCTGATCAGGATCAATATCTTGAAATGGAGGGAAAAGTGTTGCAATTTGTGAGTGGCAAGGTCAGTGTACTGCTTATAAATCCTAGAACTCATAAGGTTAGATATGAAAAGCCTCTTGTTTTGGAAGATTGAAAGTTGTAACTTTTTTTCTTCTCAATATTGGATGTCAGTTTTTTATTAGTAAAAAAGTAATGAAAGAAGCCTAGTTTATTCTGCAACTATAAGCCCTCAACTGTATGATGTAGAATCCCCAAATCATCAGCATATAGGAAGTTTTGAATAATTATATTAAGAAGGAAACTACCATAATTTGGTCCTATATTGGCCTGACCATAATCCTATTGCCGAATTGGGTATAAGCTGAATCAAAGAGGGGAGATGAGACACCTGTGTTTCTATCCAGCGGTGATGACAATGCTATCTGTGAGCCTTCTTGTTTTGTGAATATGCACCATTAGTTGTGTAGAGTGACACGAGAACAATCTGAACCCTGTCTTGAATCCCTGACCTGATGCAACCAATCAAATAAAGGTTTACTTGGCATTATGTTAGTTTTCTCAAAGGTCAATGACACAGAAGGCTAGGGCCTTGCCGAACATAGCTTTCTTAAATAATGGCTCCTAACTTGAATCCCATTAATGGCATGATAGCTTCTATAGAAGCTTGCTTGTCCTTTTTGCCAAAAGATTTATTTATGTAGTAAATTTCCAATGTAAGTTGATGAGTGTATTTTTATACTAAATAATGTAATAAACTATGTTATATTAATAAATTGAATACTTATTTATGTCTTTGCACTAGATGTATTTGTATGACTGTAACATTTTTTCACTCTAGATATGATACCTGTAACAATATATCGTGCTTTGTCAAATGTTGTCACTCAGAAAAATAGCCTTTTCAGAAAAGCTGATCAAAGGAAACAACATATGCAAAAATTAGCAGACTCAAACAACACTGTTCATTAATATATGGACATTGAGAGTATTAAAGCTTTAGATTCTTATGTCACAACGAATTCTACAATAATTATCTGCAAGAAAGTCATTGATCCCGTGCTTTGATAAAAATGGGTTGTTATTAGTTACTGCTGGACATCTTTTGCCAAGGATTGGAGGAAATACACTGGTGCTAACAAAATGTTGTATCAAAGTTTGCAAGAAAATGCATACATGAAAATAGGCAGTCTAGCAAAAATATGCTTGTTAAATATGTGTTACTGACACATCATGCAATATGCAGGGTTGAATTCAACTTTACGACAGGGAAACATCACTCATCATGAATACATTCAGGTAGTTGTTTATCTATAATATTTTATCGTTTTCCTTTCCATTTATGCACATTTTCCTTTGTTAAGAATGAACCTGTAAATTTGACATTGAAATAGGTTGGAAAGGGACCAGATGTCAAACTAAACCAAATTGATTTGTTTGAGGGTAAAGTAGCCCGGTGGAAATGGAGAACAGGTTCTCGACAGAGATATGTATAGACTTGGAAAACTCCTTGACTTTTCAGAAAGTTGTCCTTCTACTTCACTACTGTTGGCTTTTATGTTTGTATGATGGTTAGTAATGAGTTATTTTTTGTAACACATTACTTTTGCAAGTGTTTATGGTTTCATGAGGAAGGCCTATGAAGAAGGACTTCTAATTAGTAAACCTATTGGTAATGGAACATATTAAGTGTTTGTTGTACCACTTTAAAAATTTGATTTGATTTGTACAAAAGAATATGATAATTGTTGTTGCATCACTTTTGAAAATTGTTTCATAACAAGTTTTGGGTTCATATTAGGCGAGGAATATGCCAAGTTCATGGCTTTTCTTGCTCGAATAAATTCATTCATAAGTTTTGTTCTTGGGAATTAATGACCATGTGTTTTCTTGTACGAGAATTTCATTTTCATGGGGTAAAATCATTGCCATAATTTCTGCAAGTAAACCATTAAGAAATTTATTTCACGGGGAGAAATCGTAGTGCATAATGCCTACAATATAACCTAGCAAGCAAGTGATCTCACAGAGGAAGAAAATTTGTATGTATTGATTAAGAATGTAGCCTCCCATACCAGTCAATGTGTTTGAAGAAATGCTTCAACCAACCAACACATTATTGCAAAATGTTTTAGGCATAAAATACAATCTTGTGTTTGCCTTGTGAATGGTGCATTTCCTTTTCCAACATAACTTTGGGTGGGAAATGGCTGTGGGTTTAATTCAAGACATTTTTGGGCATGGAATCTCTTGACCTTGGATGTACCTACCTTTATTCCTATAGATAATTGTGACATCAATCCCTTTATATGGGAAAATCACTCCCCACAAAAACTTCATAACATTGATGGTTATGATCTTATGAAAACGTTTTTGGTTGTGAGATGAAATCAATCTTATTCATATCCTTTCATTGCAAGAAATCTTTCTTATAGCGGCATTGAAATAGTACAAGAATTCCAATATCTTCCCCTTGTCTTCTTTGAAGTATTTCTTCTACATTTTTTTGTTATATATGTTGGATTTGAAAATTGTTATGTTAGTATCATTTGATTTTAAGAAATCTTACTTAGTGGCACTCAAATAACAAAAGCATGCCAATATTTTCTGCGAGTATTCTTATATAATTTTTGTATATGTTGGATTTTGGTTGAAATACATTGTTGG
Source organism: Pseudotsuga menziesii (assembly GCA_001517045.1). Taxonomy (NCBI): domain Eukaryota; kingdom Viridiplantae; phylum Streptophyta; class Pinopsida; order Pinales; family Pinaceae; genus Pseudotsuga; species Pseudotsuga menziesii. The sequence goes on along the minus strand of LPNX011113549.1, from coordinate 40,167 downwards.
GGACAGCTTGGAACTTTAAAAACTTGATCATTGCATGGAGAGTAGCTATAACATTGCAATTAAAATGTTTACTCAAGGGGGAGATTGGATTGTCAAACACACTAATGCTTGGATTGGTTATTATTGAAAATATTTGTTTGTGTAGAATGTGATGAATTAACATACAAAATAATTATTATCAAGTTACTATAGATACATAATGGATTGCCTTGTAATAGTCTTTCAAGTATTTCAAATGCATTTATTAAGTGCACAAATGACTTGAAGGACTAGTACAGGGTAAGCTATTATGGATCTATAGTAACTTGATAATCATTACTTTATATGCTTGAATGATGCAAAATTTGTTTGAATGTCATAATTATCAAGAAATAACAACTTCTTAAAGGGTTCTAACTCAATGGTAGAGCACCTACCTATTTATAGGCAGGAGGTTGGTGGTTCGATTCGTCTGTACCCTACCATAAATTTGTGACTACGAAAATGACTAAATTCACATATATACGACTATTAGTAGCTAATTTCTCGTATCTTATAGCGTGACTAATGTTTAGTCGTATTTAGCTTAGTAATTAATATGTTATCATATAGTAGTTTATTTAGTCGTATATCTGGTCATTAATTGTTGCAATCAGTTACTAAATCAATGACTAAATCCATGACTAAATCAATGGCTAAATCATTGACTATCAATGACTAAATCCATGACTAAATCATTGACTATCAATGACTAAATCAATGACTAAATCATTGAATATCAATGACTAAATCAATGACTAATAAGTCAAGCTATTAATGACTAAGTGAAATATGACAAGCTATAAGATAGTAGAAATTAGCTACTATTAGTCGCCAACTCAAAAATAGTCATTTATAGTCTGATTTTAGTCATTAATTTCTCATTTTGTACTAGTGGGGTATGTATCTTTATTATGTGACTTTATCAATAAAGAACCTTCCAACTATGAAGAAGCTGTAGAAAGGAAATAATGGAAGGATGATATGATCGAAGAGTATCAATCGAGCATGAAGAATGATGTTTGGGATGTTGTCCCAAGACCAGAAGGAAAGTCTATTGTAACTTCCAAATGGATCTACAAGATCAAGCATGCTGCAGATGGCAGCATAGAGAAACATAAAGCAAGATTCGTGGCTCGTGGCTTCTCACAGAAAGAAGGAATAGATTATGAAGAAACCTTTGCACCTGTATCCAGAGACACTTCCATCAGATTAGTACTTGCTCTGGCTGCAGTAATGAAATGGAAGATACACCAAATGGATGTCAAGACTGCTTTCTTGAATGGTGTGGTGAAAGAGGAAGTGTATGTAGAGCAGCCACTCGGTTTTGAGACACGTGACAGGGAGTCTCATGTGTGTAGATTGAAGAAATCCCTGTATGGTTTGAAAAAGGAACCCAAGACATGGTACGGCAGAATTGATGACTTTCTATCCAGTTTTGGATTTACCAAAAGTAAAGTAGATTCCAACCTTTACTACAAGGTTGAAGATGGTAACCCAGTGATACTCCTACTATATGTAGATTATTTGTTTGTAACACGTATGGATGGGTTGATTGCTGATATGAAGAGGAAGCTTGCTGCCAAGTTTGAAATGAAGGACTTGGGTATGATGCATTATTTTCTAAGCATGGAAGTGTCGCAGAATGAGGATGGAATCTCCCTTGGACAAGGGAAGTATGCAGTAGAGATCCTGAAGAGGTTTGGGATGATGGACTGCAAGGCCACGACCACACCTATGGCATCGAACCTGAAGCTATTGAGTGATGTTTCATCAGAAGCGGTTGAAGCTATGATGTATCATCAGATGATTGGGTCCTTGATGTACCTGACGAACACGAGACCAGATATTTTCTTTGCTGTGAGCACCTTGAGCCAGTTTTCTACAGATCTGAGACATGTTCACTTAATTGATGCAAAGGATATTCTAAGGTACCTCAGGGGTACAGTTGATTATGGGCTCAAGTATGAGGCAAATCAGAAGATTAACTTGGAGGGTTATGTTGATTTAGATTTGGTAGGCAGTGCCATCGATAGGAAGAACACTTCAGGGTGTTTCTTTAGTATGGGATCATGTGTGATCTCTTGGTTTATCAGGAAGCAATCCTGTGTGGCATTGATTACAACTGAAGCAAAGTATGTCACAGCTTGTTCAACTAGTTGTGAGGCAGTATGGATGAGGAAGCTACTGTTTGATTTATTTGATCTCTAGTTGGATGCTACTTGTATATATTGAGACAACCAGAGTTGTGTGAAGTTGTGGGAGGACCCAGTGTTCCATGACAAGTCAAAGCATATTGAGATCAAGTATCACTATATCAGGGATATGGTGCAGAGGTGAGCAGTGAAGCTCCAGTATGTTGCGACGGACAAACATATAGCTTATGTGTTGATAAGGCCATTAGCTAGAGTGAAGTTTGAGTACTTCAGGGAGAAGCTTGGTTTTATCCAGATCGAGGTTCCCTCCAAAGGGAAGTGATGATTCTGTTAGCCATTCTGACATGGTGAGAGGATTGGTTCCTTCCATGGTCAGATGTAAGGGTTGAGGGATTTTGTCATGGTGAGAGGATTGGTACCTTCCATGTCAGATGTGAGTGCTGAGCCATTCTGATGTGGCTGTAGGATTGGTTCCTACATGATCAGATATAAGCATTGAATGCCATTCTTGGAATGGAGGCACCTGGTCAGTTACCAGGAAAGCTCAGTCTGGGACTGAGGGCCATTCTGATGTGACTGTAGGATTGGTTCCTACATGATCAGATGTGAGTGCAGAGCCATTCTGAGGCAATTATAGGATTGGTTCCTACAATGATCAGATGTAAGTGCAGATCCATTCTGAGGCGATTGTAGGATTGGTTCCTTCAATGATCATATGTAAGTGCAGAGCCCTTTTGGCATGGAGGATCGGTTCCTCGCATGGTCGAATGTAAGTGCCGGGCCTTTCTGACATTTGTTGTCAGATGTGAGTGCTGGGACTTTCTGACAAGATTGTGGGATGTGTTCCCACATGGTCAGATGTGAGTGCTAGGAGTGCCTTTCTGATGTGATTATAGGATTGTTTCCTACATGATTAGATATAAGTGTTGGGTGGGCCATTCTGACTTAGGGTCAGATATAAGTGCTGGAAAATACCTACATGGAGGCTAGGCCTACAACCAGCATGAAAAAGGGCTAGCTCTGTAGAACTTCCTACGATGAGAGGAATCAAGAGATAGCACCCGTGATGATGATCCAGAAGAGATGTTCCAGAACCAGAGATGATCCAGATCCAGTGATGATCTAGATCTAGTAATGATGATCCAAATCTAGATGAAGATGACTTGAAGATGACAAGGCATAGATGATGATACAGATGATACAAAGAAGAATACTTGTGCTGATGAATTGTGTCGAGAGAATACCTTCCTAGTTAAGAGGGAGAGTTGATGTAATTGTAACTTCGGAATGTATTAACGTGTATTTCATATGTATTGTACCCTGATGTTTATTTCAGGAAGTTCTTGTAATGTAATTGAGTCATGTAATGCCCCTATGTTCCGATCGGGAGTTTCTATAATGTAAAAAAGTCATGTCAAATCAATGTGGGTAACCCCCCTATTGTTCAAGGGTTAAATTCCCCGCAGTTTCAAGGCCCTAGGGTTGTTTGACTCACCTAGTGAAGTCAACCCTAGTGAGTCATTGTCAAGTCAAGAATTAGTATAAATAGAGAGTGAGTCTCTCTATTTATCAAACACTCACTCACACTCAGTTGTAGTGCACAGCTAAGGGAGAAGAAGTTGTTGGGGCTATAAATAAAGAGGCTACTGCTATAAGGAGATCATCTTACTGTTTTGGGGTTTTACTTTGGTTGCTGATTCTATCTCTGAGGAAGTTGCGGGGTTTTCTCCATTTATGGTTTCCTTGAGGAAAAAAAACACTGTGTTCATTGTCTCTTGTGTTTGATTGTTGTGCTTGTTATTCTCTCAGTTAAAGATCCTAATATAATGCTAGCTTAAATGTTAAAATATAACAATGATCATCTTCTACGAGAGCTTTCGCTTGGAAGCTTCTAGAAACTTCTATTTTTTCCTTTTAAATCTTGTTAGCACTCCTTGCAACGAAGGTATGTGTGCTGGTGCACTTTGTAATGAAGGAAATGGAACCAATGGAACCTATTGTCAAAGAGCAAGGTGTGCCAGCCGTTCCTGGCGCTCTGTCATAGAAGGAAAGATGCACCAACCAGTCTAAGAGTGGACCAAAAGTATCCAAAAGAGTTCTTGGATAGGTATTTTGAGGGATTAAAGCATTGGTGTAGATTTTAGGTGCAACATAATGCCCCCCAAAGTATGAATCTAGAGGGATGTGATAGGTAAAATAATTTTCTAGATGTCGATCTAGTATTAGAGCAAAAAGGGAGACGAGTTTCACATTTGATGCAAGACCAGTGACCAACTTATTTGACTTGACCATGGCTATAGAATAATGCCCTACATATCCATGATGATGACTATGTAATGGATACCAAGAATACAGTGTAGATCCATGATTAATAAGACTGAAAATGGGAACATGGCTACAAAACATACAAAGTAGATCCATTATATCCAGACTCAATACTGAACACAACCACCAAACATAAAATGTGGATCCATGTCATGACTTCAAATAATACTCCATCTCAACTTGAGGATAGGTACATATTTAGTTGAGTTCCTAAACACTCACTATCTTCATTCCAATCCCCAATGATATGACTCTAACCATGTCAATAGATGTCCTGATGTCAAACATGGTAGAAACCACTTGATTACCAGTCATCGATGTTTATTGTTAACAAGTGCAAGGGAGATCACCATTGATGTCAACGATTCCCAAGGTATCTCAGTACATTCTCCCAAGTGTGAATAAAGGACTTGAAGTTGAACACTTAGTATATTCTTCCAATCAGAGTTCATTGATGAAAACATATTGTCGAAAGCAAGGAAACCTGCCATTGAGGCATGTAGGATTCAAGATACTTGACTCGGTTTCTAAGTCTAATTCCAGGATGATGTACTATTGGAGTTGACAGGAATAGACTCGTCATAGGAGGGCCATGATTTTTCCCCCATCATCGACACGAAACATGGAAGAAAATCTGATGTTAAAGTGATGAAACAACCATATGACTGACTCAGATATGACCAAATTTGAAGGAATGTAAGCTAACTGAAGAGGTTTATTACAAAGGAGACTCCCTTTGAACATTAAGCAACATGACAAAAGACTTGGCAGCATTGACTCAACAATACAGAAACCCTATGTAATGCGAGGATATGAAATAACATTCTTTGAATTGACTCAAAGGAGTTGAATGACTCACAAAAGTGGATTGACTCGAAGACAAGATGAATACCCAACTATTCGAAAATGAAAATGAAGACAAGTTTCATGTTCAAAGGTGGACTGTGAGCTGCCATTAATACAAATGAAAAAATGTTTCCCATTCCCTTAATTTCCCCATTGTGAAGGATGAGTGCCTCTTTTCATTTTTATGAGTTCAAAGGGGGCAACAAACAATCATTGTAGCTCATTGACTGATGAGTCCATTCTCATAAATTTTATGAACCTGGGAAAGGAGGGGCTGATTCCCGGAAAGGGTCCTTCATCGTTTGATTTTATGAGTCTGATGAAAGCAAACTCATTCGTCATTTCATTTTTAGAGAGTCTAAAATGACTAAGAAGACTCCAGGGTGGACTTTTTCATAGATTTAGTCCCCGAGGCATAAAAAAATATAAAATAATTCCCAGGAGAAATATTCTATTTGCGATTAAATAGAGTGTAACTTTTCCATAAATAAGTCTAATTGATCCAAAAAAAGGGTAAACTACCATCGACTAGACAATCAATCAAATACTTTTACAAGTGTGAAAGCATCAAGTTCGTTTAGCGATCTTTTTGTGTTTGGGGTGCCTTAAAAGAGCTTAAAGGAGACTCCATAAGAGATGTCTTTTTTCATAATCTTGTTTAAGGAGTCTGAAAAAATAGTAAAAGTGCACTCGATACCTCTTCACTGAGTTTTTAATGATCATGTCAAAGGTATAAAAGATGCTCGATACTTTTTCATCTTAGCTCGAAGTGTGAAAAAGACAAAAGAAACTCATAACATAGCCAAATGCGTCTCTATGTATGGAAGAATCCCAGAGTTTAGATATGAGGGTTCTCGCTAGACAAATGGCAGTACTTCTCTAATACCAGCGAAATAGATACAGAAATATTATTCCAAAATGTGTGTGTGTGTGTGTGTGTGTGTTTAAGATAAATGATGGACTAATATACAAGAATTACAATCTTTATAAATATTCTCAAAGCTTGTGTTTTTTAATAGAAGGGCTCTTTCATTACATACGGACATCCTTAATTTTATTTAATTTATATTTAATATTCTCTAAATGCGTGTCATTGGTCTAATGGGTGTGTTTAAATGTGTTTAATATACCTCCAACTTGGTGGTAATGGACTATCATAATAAAAATAAAATAATGGGTTAGGTTAGATTGTTCACTATGTGTTTGTCTAATTGTTTTGTTAGATGGTATTATACCCTACTAATTGATAAACCTTGGTAATTAACTTTTCCCTCCACTGGCTTGATATTTTTTACTTGTTGCGATTCATTATCAATGAATTGGATGTAAAATGTGATGGAAAATGTGTAACTAGGTGTGGAAGCATGTCTTTGCTAGATGCATGTAGGAGAGGAATGGAAGTGTGATTTGACACATTGTTAAAAATAGTTTTAGGGCTAGTAAAGTGGGGAATGTGAAAACAATTTTAAATGGTTTTGTTTCTTTTGGTGTTTATGGGTTCATTGTCATCACCCATCCTAGTAAGCATTGCAGTCGAAAATGGTTTGTGTTCTAATCATGGTTGTATGTCCTGTTAATGGTCCTTGCCATAATGTAATTTATGTTTGTATATATTTCAAGATATATATATATATATCTAAATGCATGCTAGGATGAATGGAAACCTTGGTAATTAACTCTTATTCTATGATAACTTACAAACCCTTGTAATTAACTCTTATTCACTGCTAATTTACAAACCCTATTAGTGGGATGGAGGTTAATCTTGGACATAATATCATAACATAAATGTTGTCATTATAGTTTGGTGTTTATGGGTTCATTGCTTTGAAGTCGATGGATATCTAATGTGGCATCGATAAGTGTGTGTAAAGAGAAGTTCCAAGGACAATGTGTGCATTTAGGGGCATATAAGAGGTTAGACTCTGCTACTATTTTTGCAATTTTGAGTACTGTTATTTGTGGTGCTACTATCGTCTAAGTTTCAAGATGTATAGCATTAAATGCAGCATAGGATGAGTGGGAACCCTAGAGAATGAGAGTTTGTTACAAACCCTTGTAATAAACTCTCATTAACTATTAATTTACAAACCCTAGTAGTGGGATGGGGGTAGCCTTGGACATATTGTCATGGCATGAACACTGTCATCTTAATTAGATAGGCTACTAAACTTGAAAGAACACATGCACTATGCCATAATCATTCGCATTCATTAAGATGCTAGATCTGCAAGCACACGATAGGCCATAAACATATGGATGAATGGATTTCTATTGTGGCATCGATAGGATGTGTGTGTAGAGAAGTTCAAAAGATAGCATGAGAATTTACGGGAATATAATAGGTCATACTTTGCTACTATTTTTTCAATTATGAGTATTTTTACTTGTGGTGCAACCATTGTTGTGGAGACTATTGTGGTTATGTTCAATCTGTTGCAGTTACCTATGGATGTTAGTTTGGGTTAATGGCATGGTTTCCATGTTTCTTTTGGTGAAAGGATCTAATGGTAGTGGAAGTGCCAATGGATATTTGAATTATCTCCCCTTAATTGGATTTCAACCACTTATGCTTGACAATTTAGTTTAGGGTGCACAATTATATTCAATTTGATAAATGAGCTCAATTAATGATTGCTCAATGTAGTGTTGGAATTAACAAATATCCAAAATGGGGGTGTATGTGAACCTTAAACTCAAATTTATGTGAGCCTTCATAACTTGATTTATAAAATTCTTAGTGCGATAGAGTAAGTGAAAAATGGTATTTGCATCATAATTGAATTTGATTATTTGTAAATCTTGAGTAAGAAAGATAAATCATAAACACAATGCCACTAATTAATCATACTACTTTGAGACTTTGTCTTCCATTCGAGTAATAACTCCATTCATTTCCTTATTTATTTATTACATTCTATTTTTTTAACTGTATGTAGTGCTTTTATAAATAAAATGGAATATAAAGTGTACAACATGTGTGCATAGTTTAATGTTTATCTATTTCATTTTTCTCATTTGTGCAAGCATTCTCATTGTTGTTCATCTGGACATATCATTTTGTATTTGAGCTTGCCAAATAATGACTCTTTAGGGTTTTACAATTTTGGTTTTTATAGTTTATCCCACCAAAAATTACACCCCAGACATACACCTATTTTGTTCTTCTTGATATCAATATTGATACAGAATATATTTATCTTTTCGTTTTACACTTTGTGGTAGAGGCTGCTCAAGATCACCTTTTTTGCACTGTTAGGAAAATTCCATCAAGTTTCCTTTTATCCCCTTTCCTGCTTCCATTAGAATATTATGTTTCTTAGAGTGTTCCTTGTAATGATCCATATTTTGCATTACATGAGTAGAACTATACTTGTTCTAATGTTTTGTTTTGATTACTTTTGTTTTAGACAAGACAAACTAATGAGGCACTTGATATGTGGACATATGAACATGTTAATGTATTGTAGAATATATGCTTAAAAGAAATGATGGATTGATATTTACAAGAATGACATTCTTTATAAATATATCTCGAAGAAGCTTGTGATTTTTAATCCAAAGCTGTGTCATTACATACCGACATCCTTAATTTTATTTAATATATATTTTTTATTGTGTGACATTTTTTTCTCATTATTATTATAGGAGGAAAATACTTGCCAGGTTTCTTTGATAATTTTGAAGATATGAGGAAAATACATGTTGGGTTCATTTGCACTGTTAGGGAGTAATTTGTTGGTTATTACTATTATGTAGTTTATTTACACTTTAGTCTAGAAGCTCTATGAATGTTTATTGTCTTAACATAACCATAACTAGGGGAAGGATATTAGTAGTGGTGTGTCCTCTTTGTGACACATTAAATAGCCATGTGGTGGCCATACAACAATGCATGATATCGGTCCACCATGTGTTTCCAATTCATGACAATAGGTGCATCTTTAATTTACTTTATTGTCTCCTTTTCCCTGGTCTCTATGTTCTTTTTACTACATCGACTCTTGCATGAAATTATATTTTGATTGGACCCAGTCTGTGGTCGGTCGACCACCCCAATAATGGTCCACCCTGTCTCACATCCTTGCGCTTGTGGGTGCTTCTCTTGGTAGTGGGTTGTGACCCCCTCCCTTCACTAAGTATTCGGTCACTATAATGTTTATTGATTGTGTTGTTTGACCTATCCAACGTGGTGGTTCTTGGCATAAGGTTGGTGGTTTAGTGACATCAGGAGCTTTTGTGTACTTTCGCCTCTATTTTGGTGCAGTGTTCCACACTTGTTTGTTCTACAAAGTTGGTCTGAGGATGCTCGACATCGACTTGGTGATGGAATTCATCACTCGTCATGGTAAGCACTATGGTCAAAAGTGGTTTAGTATGTTCATGGTTTTATGTGTTTTTAATGGCCCTACCCTCTATGTATGTGTGCTTGTAGGTATGACAACCAAGCAATTAGAGAAGAACACCTAGAGGAAAACTATGCCGAATTCTATCTGGTAAAATTCCAATCCTATTTGATTCTTCCTTTGTCTTCTTCAACATGGTAACCCTTCTAGTGAAAATTTGTGTGTTTTTTGGATTGTGGATTGTTTTGATGGATTTTTCTGTTGTGGGTTTAGTTTTCATGGGTCTCTTTTGATGGGTTTGGAAAACCTCTTTTTCTAATAATGTAAGATTTATGGTTTGTAAGAAAGAAAAATTATGCTTTTTCTCTTATGGTTATTTCTATCTCATGGGTTTTTTCATATGGTTATTTTTGTCTCGTGGGTTTTTTCCATATGGCTATTTTATTTTTCTTATGGCTATGATTTATGGATTTTGTTCTCATGGGTCTAATGGGTGTGTTTAAATGGGTTTAATATGCCTCCTACTTGTTGGTAATGGACTGTCATAATAACAATAAAATAAAGGGTTAGGTTAGATTGTTCATTATTTGTTTTTCTAATTGTTTTACTAGATGGTCTTATACCCTGCTAATTGACAAACCTTGGTAATTAACTTTGCACGATGGAAAATCCCTCCACTGGCTTGCGATTTTTTACTTGTTGTGACTCATTATCAATGAATTGGATGTAAAATGTGACGGAAAAAGTGTAACTAGGTGTGGAAGCATGACTCTGCTAGATGTACATAAGAGAGGAATGCAAGTGTGGTTTGACACATTGTTAAAAACAATTTTAGGGCTAGTGGAGTGGGGAATGTGAAAACAATTTTATATGGTTTTTTCTCTTTTGGTGTTTATGGGTTCATTGCCATCACCCATCCTAGTAAGCATTGCACTCGAAAGTGGTCTATGGTTTGTGTTTTGTTCATGGTTGTATGTCTTGTTAATGGTCATTTCCATAATGTAATTTATGTTTGTATACATTTCAGGATATATATCTTTAAATGCAGCATAGGATGAGTGAAAACCCTTGTAATTAACTCTTATTCACTGCTAATTTACAAACCTTGGTAGTGGGATAGAGATCAAGGCTTGGCCATACTGTCATATCATGAATGTTGTCCTCGTAATTTGGTGTTTATGGGTTCATTGCTTTGAAGTCAATGGATTTATAATGTGGCATTGATAAGGTGTGTGCATAGGGAAGTTCCAAGGATAGTGTGCACATTTAGGGGCATATAAGAGGTTAGACCTTTCTACTATTTTTGCAATTGTCAATATTATTATTTGTGGTGCTACTATTGTCTACATTTTAAGATGTATAGCACTAAATGCAACATAGGATCAGTGGGAACCCTGGTGAATGAGAGTTTATTACAAACCCTTGTAATAAACTCTCCTTCGCTATTAATTTGCAAACCCTATTAGTGGGATGGGGGGAAGGCTTAGCCATATTGTCATGGCATGAAAACTGTCATCTTAATTTGATAAGGTACCAAAATTTGAAGCACACATACATTATGCCATAATCATTCACATTCATCAGGATGCTAGAACTACAAGCACACAATAGGCCTATGGATGAATGGATTTCTATTGTGGCTTTGATATGGTGTGTGTGTGTAGAGAATTTCAAAGGATAGCATGAGAATTTAGGGGCATATAATAGGTCATAATTTGCTACTATTTTTGCAATTATGAGTACTTTTACTTGTGGTGCTACTATTGTTGTGGAGAATATTGTGGTTATGTTCAATTTGTTGCAGTTACCTATGGTTGTTAAGTTGGGTTAATGGCATGGTTTACATGGTGATTTTGTTGAAAGGATCTAATGGTAGTGGAAGTGCTAATGGATCTTTGACTTATCTCTGCTTAATTGGATGTCAACCACTTATGCTTGGAAATTTAGTTTATGGTGCAAAACTATATTGATTTTGATAAATTATCTCAATTAATGATTGCTCAATGTAGTGTTGGATTTAACAAATATCTAAAATGGGGATTTATGTGAACCTTAGACTCAAATTTATGTGACCCTTCATAACTTGATTTGTATAGTTATTAGTGCAATAGAGTAGGTGACAAATGGTATTCGCATCATAATTGAATTTGATTATTTGTAACTCTTGAGTTAGAATGAAAAATCATAAACACTATCCCACTAATTACTCATACTACTCTGAGACTACATCTACCATCACACTAATAACTCCATTCATTTCATTCTTTATTGATTACTTTCCATTTTTAAACTATATGTAGTGCTCTTATAAATAGAATGGAATATAAAGTGTACAACATGTGTGTATATTTTAACATTTATCTATTTCATTTTTTTCATTTGTGCAACCATTCTCATTGTTAGTCATGTGTAAATATCATTTTGTATTTGAGCTTGAAGAAAATGCCTCTTTAGAGTTTTACAATTCTGGTTTGTATAGTTTATCCCACCACAAATTCCACCTCGAATATACACATATTTTTTTCTTCTTGATACATAATATATTTGTCTTTTTTTTAACACTCTATGGTAGAGGCTGCTCAAGTTCACCTTTTTCGCATTGTTAGGAAAATTCCATCCAGTTTCCTTTTATCTCCTTTCTTGCTTCCATTAGAATATTATGTTTCTTAGATTTCTCCTTGTAATGCTCCATATTTTGCATTACATGAGTATAAATATATTATCACTTGTCCTAATGTTTTGTTTTTCTTACTTTTGTTTTAGACAAGACAAACTAATGAGGCACTTGATATGTGGACATATGAACATGCTAATGTATTGTAGAATATTATCGGTATACATCATGATGATGATATATAGGTGAGTTCATTAAACATTTAAAATAAAAGGTGGAAATTTGGTACACAGATACTAGCTCAAAAATATGTTGTGAATGTATAATAGATGTGAGGCATGGTATAGATAAACTTTAGTTTCTTATTTTAAAATCAATACATACATATTTAGGTATGGAATTTTTTTTATATCTACATGGATATAATTTATTATTGAAAAAATAACATATAGGGTTATGAGATATGTAAATTCCAAATGATTGTAGTGATGAGGTAAATTGGATGTTGTAGACATCATGAAAACAATGTGTACTATAATTTTTTATTATGATTTCAAATACTAATATGATTTGTGGGTAATTGTGGTTTTGACAGGATACATACATTTCCCAAAATTATTGTTTGATAACATGACTATAAGAACAATAATTTCACATTCTGGATTAATATAGGGTGTTGAAACTTGTTATACGAGGAGGAGTAGAGGTATTTGTTCTTGCATTTGCAACTTCATAAGATAATATTATGTATATTATCATTCTATATTGTTGTACCCACATCAAGTATGTGTTTCCCTCCTTTCGATATGTCATTATTGTGTATGGTCACTGAGGTAAAATATTTGTTGTAAGTCGGGGAAACTGTCCCCAAGATAAATAAAGAAAAATGTATTTATGAGTATTCCTAGGTAGGTCAGTCCCTAAGAGATTACCTAGCCGATCTAGTTAGTTGAGTAGGTCACTCAACTAAAGAATATAAATAAGGAGGAACCCTCCCTATTTCAACACACACTCACTCACTCAAGTTCACATGAGGAGATAGAAAAGAACAAGGAGGAGAGAGAGAGAGTTGTAGAAGACTTCTTATACTTGGGTATTTCCATCTTGTGATATTGTCTTAGTGACGAAACTATTCTAAGGAAGTTTGTGGGGTTTTCTCCTTTATGGTTTCCCTTAGGAAAATGTTTGTGGATTTTCTATTTTATCTATCTTATGCATATTTCTATTCTTTATATTCTTTCAAATAAATATCCCATCAATTTGAATAAGATTAGAAAAACTAACACGGTATCAGAGCCTCTATGAAAGAAGGAATTATGCAACAACGAGAAACTAGGGATTCCTAGTTCAAGGTATTATCTCCACATATCATCAAGAAAATAGGGCTAGTATAAATCTCCCTAGGAGGGAACATATTTTGGAGGAAGCAAAATCAAATTTGAATAATTTTCATTTTTGACCTAGACACTAGTGCCAGGAGAAATATAGGGCATCAATATTTTGGGGTTTTCCTCCACCAATTTGGAAAAGGGAGTATATTAGGAAACTCACCCTAGAATGGCGCATCTATTTGTGGAATCAAAATTCAATTTTGATAAGTTTCAATTTTTTACTCCAGAACATTGCGGGACAATGCGGGGAGAAACTAGGGCATCAAGTTTCAAAGGATTCCCACCACATTTTTGAGAAAAGAACCCCACTCAGAAACTATCCTTAAGGAGGCACATCTTTCTATCCCGATAGAATTCCAAAATTCCAAGTTTGGAAAATTAGGGTTTCTCTAACAAACCCTAGGCTAAGTGGCTTTGGAACCAGGTTGGGAACCTCAAATTTTTAAGATTATATCTCCTCTATTTCCACTTGAGTTTCTCATTTCAGAATGACTCATAACACCGAACTTGATGATAAGCTTGGTGGAGATGACAAATTCCGAGCATGGGAGTATAGAATCTCCCAGATCCTTGAAGAAATTGATTTGGATCAATATATCAGTAAGGAAGTTCCAGAGACAAAGGGAGATGAGGATAAGGCTATCCATATGAAGAACTTAGTTAAGTCCAAGAGAATCATTGCATATTCTATTAAGGATCACCTCATCCCTCATGTGTCATCCTTGAAAACACCTAAGGAAGTGTTCGATGCTTTGATGAAGTTGTTCAAAGGAAAGAACATCAATCAGAAGATGACATTGAGGAACCAACTAAAGAATGTGAAGATATAGAACTCAGATACCATGCAATCCTACTTCACAAGGGTTTCTCAAATCAATGAACACCTTGAAGCAGTTGAAGCGATTGGAGAAGAAGGAGAGATTGTTATGACCACCTTTAATGGTCTTCCAAGATTATGGGATTCATTCATTCAAGGAATATGTGCCAGAAGGAAATTGATCTCTTTCAGCATACTCTGGGAAGAATGCACAAAAGAATAATGTCAGCTCATAACAAGAGAAGAGAATATGGGAGAAACTGAAGATCAAGCTCTCACAGTCCACACTAGAATAAATCAGATAAAGGAGGACCACCATCACAACAAGAGGGAGGACCATCATCATAAAAGACAAATGAAGTTCAGAAGAGATCCTTCCAATATTTGATGCTACACTTGTGATAGCATTTCCCATAAACAAAGGATCCTACAACAAGAATTCAAACAAGAAAATACCTCATGTTCACACCGCTGAAGATGAACCAATAATGAAAAGAACTAGAGAAGAAAGAGTTGACTCCTCAAGTGATGAGGAATATGTACTTTAATCCAGAAGGATTCAAACCATGATAAATAAGAACATCAAGAAGAATATGACCTTGAGAACTCAACACAAAGATGTGAATATGCAAATGTCATAAAGATAACTCCAACATGTTGCAGAAAAGTGGACTAGTTTTTCTCTAAATGCAACCAAGAATGAACATATTGTAGCCAAGAAGAAAGCAAGGGAAGATTCCTCAAGTGATGAGGAATATGTACTTTGATCCAGAATAATTCTACCAATTAAGAAAGATATCATATTTTTATCCATATTAGTATTTGGATAAGAAGGGATGCAATTATTAATAAAGAAGTGCCACTCATAATCAGATGATGAAACAGAGCACTCTATCAAAGACTCCAATCATTTCTACAAGGATATAAGAATAAAGAGGGAGTCCACCCACCAGACAAACAAATATAAGCACTTCAATTTCCATTTCCTATATATCTAGTTAATTAAATAATATTGTTTAGATGTGTATATATTTTCAGCTGATGTACTATGCATGATTGAGTGTTTGAAATTATGAACAATATACTACTAACTTACATGTGATGGGTAAGTAGCCTATGGTTCTATACAACATTCTATTGCTACTTATCTAGAATGAAACCTCTTTGCTGACATATTGGGAGTAGTGAACACTCTTAATAATGTTATGGTAGATATGGAAGGCATTTAGAAAGTTACCGTATGTATACGATATATGAATGAATGTTGTAGCATTGTTAGTTGCATGACTGTGGGACATATATCTTTGTGCATTAGAATTTGTCACTATTAATAAGATTTGGAAATTACGGAATGTTTCTAATCATGCAACTGAATTTGACTTGTAGGAAAGATCGTGTACAATTTCCTACAAGGAAAGAAGGAAGAGACTTTCTCTGAAGAACAAGTGATGATAGTTGTGCGATAGTTCAGCTAGAATATTTACTCCTACAAACATACATGAAGAGGAACCTAAAGCTCATAGGGTCACATGATGAAAGAAAGAGATTTATGAGAATATAAAGAATCATGACATGGCCAAACCACAAAAATCAATATATCCACCTTGAGAGATCAAGACCATCTTGGACACAAGAAATCATCCAAGATGAATAAAAGTATGGCGATACTTCCAAAGAAAGTAATATGCCTCAAACACACTCAAGTTATGTGGCAATGTTGTGTGACATCATTGATGCAAATCCTCCCATATATGAAGAAGAAGCCAAGAAGAAATGGAAGGAGACTATGATCAAAGAATACCAGTTAATCATGGAGTATGATGTCTAGGATGCGGGTTTGAAACCTGAAGGGAAGTTCCTAGTTTCTTTCATGTGGATATACAAGATCAAGCATAGAGCAGATGGAAGCATCAAGAAGTACAAAGTAATGTTTGGGGTTTCTCTTAGAAAGTGGGAGTAAATTAATGTGTGGAATACTCCATTGACTAGACACACTTCTCCATTAAAGTAGAAGTTCATAGAAAGATGAGAACCACATGTGGGTAGAAGGCTTTGTACGAGTTCAGAAGGCACCCATGGGATAACACATACAGTTACATGATGATATTGAAGATCACCTAGAGTGATGGAGATCTAAACCTTGGCTACAAGTTTGAAGATGGAAGCCTACCGAGGATGAAAATATCACAGACGGGTCAAAGAGGAACTTTCAACAAAGTTTGAGACATAGGATCTCTATATCAAGTGAACTTCAAGGATGACATGGATTGATACATATAAGATAAATAGTAGATGAGGCTACTTGTCACTCTAGTAAAACATTTTCCAATACATAGAGTGTTACAGCTGATTTTACCACACATGGTTGATCACATATTCATGGCCTTCCCTATCCCTTTGTATACTCTTTGGACCCCATGGACCAATATTATACTTTGATGTTTCCAAGATCATCCCTAAAAACACCTATTTATTGTTGTGCATGACTTTTAATCCCATAATCACGTATATACACAGATATTGACCTCAAACCCGTGTACATCGGGATGTGTGCATAAGTAAAAATATTTTTGTAATTTTCCTTGATGTGTGTCTGAACCACTTGACTCTTGGCCTTTCATATGCCTCGAGATCGCTCAGATTTGACCCTCCATTACCCCTTTGGAGTGCTATATAAGGAACTCATTGGATACATTGAAGAGGAGGAATTGAATATCAAGGAACCTATAGCCCATTGTTGCCATAGCTTGCATATACTTGAGTTTGCATCTGTTTGTCCATATGGAGCACTTTTTGTTCTTCCCAAAATTTCCTTTGCTTGTGAGCTTGCTATCGAGAGATGGAAGATTGAGGTGGTGGAGGCCCAGGTGGAGGACTCAATTTCTCCAGTTCACAGACGTGTTGACAGAGGTTGTCACTTGTGTAATCTCTGATTTGATTAATAGAAATATATTTTTCTGTCCAATAATGTGCATTTGAATGAATATTGAATCCATGGATATGTTTAATTGCTTATACATTGTTGATTATATATGCTATAGTATATCTAACACCATATTATATAGCATGCTTGTATTGTTTGTTGTTGTTGAGAGCAATTACTAGTGCAAGCGGGATTGGAAAAAGCTCAACGGGGATCTATTTCAACCATCTAGAATAATGTATGATTTGAGATCCTTTAGTGTGAGATGTTTGGTTTCTATTGCATATTGGGAAGGGATTGATTTCTGTGGTCTATCTGTCTATTGTGGTATGCCCCAAGCCATAGGAAGTTTCTCTCTGTAATAGAGTTGGCGACTCTGTTGAGGACATTCCTTGTTTTTATTTAGGGTTTGGGGGCATAATGTGCTTGATATTATTGACTTGATCTCGGTTTCTCCCCGTTTCTGTGTCACATTTTATAGTATGTTCATCCATTGACACTCCCCTTTATTGGTTTGACCCTTGGCCTGCTTTTTACCACTGTGTTCTCTGTATACGCAGGTTTTTGGCCAAAAGTCACATACATACGTGGATTTTTGGCCAAAATTCACGTACATACGTGGATTTTTGGCCAAAAGTCGCATATACATGCAGGTTTTTGGCCAAAATCCATGTATACATGCAACTTTTTGGCCAAAAGTCATGTACATACGTAGTTGTTCTTTAAACAGTCACATACATCCTCCCTTTTGGTTGAGTTTGATGTTGTGGGAAGTTGATGGGTGGGTTGTGAATGTGGTTGGGTCTTCCTAGGTTCTGATGTTGTCTGTTGGATGCTTCTTTTGTGACCAAAGACCGCTTTTTCATTGATTTTTCTTTGAAAGTAGTTTTAGTCATTTATCCTTTTTGTTTTTCCATTAGTGCATTACTCTTTTTGCCTTGGTGTCTTGTTGGGCTTGTGTTTTATGTTGGCCGCAGAGACTGAGAGTTTTAGATGACTTTTCTTTGCATTTTTTATTCTTTTATATTGAAAATACAAAATAGTTGCATTCTTACTTGCATCTTACATATGTATTTAAAAAGGTACTTGCATTGGATTGCTTGGATGAGAATTGTGTTTAGGTTTTCATATAGGAATGATTGCACTTACATTTGAAGGAAATATTACACTTCATGTAGTATCCTACCATGTTTTTCATTCTACACATTGCATTTGCATTGCTTGTTAGGTGTACATTTTACTTCTTGTTGCATCATAACTTCATTAGTTGCATGCCCATTTACCCTTTGAGTAATTAACAGCGAAATAAAATCAATGCATAATAAAATGAATTACACTCTTTTATTTTCTATGGTGCATCAACAAGAATAGGTTTTAGGGTCTTGGAATAGTTCACTGTGAGTCAATTCTCCAAGACCACTAAACAAAACAATTAGGTGTCTGTCCAGGTAAGAGTGTGAAACCCTTGGTATAATTAGTGTTTCTCAAGATGATCCTCTTACATCAGAGTTAAGCACAAGGCAGTGCATGCAATTGTGACTGGGATGACCCCTGGTTACTTTCTGTGAGCACTAGAGATATTTTTAGGATTGTATTTGTATCTGGGGGATCTTTTGAGAGTTTCGGGCTTTTCTACCCTTCCCATATTGTCGATCCCACCTGTGACTGTTCGCCTGAGCATTGGTTATATTGGGATGACCTTAGTTTCCTTACCTAGGTATCATAGGGGGTACTTGTAGAGGTTATTATGTAGGTGTCCTGGCCAAGTGGAGGTCGGATAGCACAGTCTCTTTATGCGTTGAAGATGAGGGCCACTATAATTGGTTACGTACTTCCTCTTGTAGTGTATGGGAGTTTCAAGCCTCTCCTAGGAGAGACATACCTACTACATTCGGGAGCTCACATATCCTCCCCTTGGTTTGCTTGTATTTTTCCTGTAGATTCTCTTAGGAGTGTTCTCTTTGTGTGCTAATGGGATTTTGGGATCATGGTTACTTGAGTATATTTATGTTCTCTTGAGTTCAGATCCTTTTATTTTCGGCATGCCTGGTATCCTGTCACCCATCCTTGGTCCTAGTTCGGACCCTGGTGTCAGACTTAGGGGCATCACAGCCCCTTACTATGTTCATGGATTTGGGAATGGTCACATTCCATCCTCTACTCCATTTTTGGAGGATTTTTATTCCCTTCGCTCGGTCTTTACAGCAGTGGTCACCCTCATGGGGGTGGTAGTGGATACGTGAATGGTGGGTATTCTCCTTACATTCCTTTTTATGTCCCATCGTCCATCGCACTATTTCCTTTGGATGTAGTTTTCATGATCATTCCTCCCTGTACCCTATAGTTTGGACTCTTTACTGACTATTTCCAACTATTTTGGACTAATATTATTGTCATGTAGGGTCCATTTTTTGCACACTCTCTCCGATTTGTTTACCCATTCGTGCCCATGACAAGTATCATGTCTAAACCGGCATATAGGTTAGCATTTCACATCTGCCTACATTTTGCATGACCTTATGACCATTTCATTTTCACCTTAGGTATGAACCCATTCCATGATATCATGGAACCTTCATGCTACTGTTAGAAGTGGTATTATGTGAATGGTAGAGCTTTCCTATACATGGGTACCCTAGTTATATCCTTTTTGCATTTGGTACCCATGTTATGTTGCCTCCTTTAGGTTATGGGAGTCCTTTGTATAGTACAGCCATGACTTTGAGCAAGAGCTTCATACTCCTCTTGAACTTTATGCTAAGGCTTCCCCCCTGGACTCCCTTGTATATGTCAAGTTTTAATTGCATTATCATGATTTTTGCTTGCCTTATTGAGCCTTATGCCAGCTTCCCTGACTTTGATTATCAGCCATATAGCCTGAGCTTGTCTCATGTCTAGCCAAGTAGAGCCTTTTTACATATCTTTTGCAGATTGATACCCCATTTTTTACCGGGAGGGAACCTTCCCTCGAGTGTCATTATCCTACACATGTTTCCTTGCATTGAGCATAGGTATGTTCTGCTGCTTGGAACTAGCTTGTTTGACCCTTGACACTCATCTCCTCCTGTTGATGTATTTGTAACTTCAGAATTCATTCATCTATGTATCTTATGTCTTGTAACCCGATGTTTATTCCGGGATGCGTCTATAATGTAATTGAGTCATGATGTCATGGCTTGATGTTTCGATCGGGAGGATATATAATGTAAACAAGTCATTTCAAGTCATTATGGGTAACCCTCCTATTGTCTAAGGGTTAAAGTCTCTGCAGTTCTGGGGCACTAGGGTTATTAGACTCACTTAGTAAAGATGACCCTAGTAGGGTTTTAGTCATGTCGGGAAGCAGTATAACTAGAGAGGTGACTTCTCTATTTAGCATACATCACATACACACTCAAGTGTAGAGCATAGTTGAGGAAGGAGAAGACACTCGGGCTAGATAAGAAGAAGGTTACTGCTGTCGAGAGATCACTTACTGTTTTGGGCTTTTCTATTTTGGTGCTGATTCTATCTCTGAGGAAGTTGTGGGGTTTTCTCCATTTATGGTTTCCCCGAGGAAAAACACTGTGTTCATTGTCTCTTTTGTTTGATTGTTGTGCTTGTATTCTCTCAGTTAAAGATCCTAATAATGCTAGCTTAATGTTGAAAAACTAACATGGTATCATAACTAACCTGAGAAGAAGACACTGTGCAGCTGTGGGAACTAGGGCTTCCTAGTTTGTGGATATTCCTCCACATATTTTCTACAAAAGTAAGGTGGAATAAATCTCCTCTTTAGGGCGCATCTTTCTGTTGAAGCAGATTCCAATTCTGAGGTTTTTTAGTTTTGGACCCGACATTGCTGCTGGAAATTAAGGCTTTTCATAGAAGAGGAATTTTTCAGTGAGCCCAGGCTTGGATTGATATCCTCCCAAAAATTGAAGTTAGGGATCAATTTCAAAGCATTTGGTTGGACAAAACTCTGGAAAATCAAAACCCTAATTTTCTCCTGAACCAGTATTGCAGGATTTCAGCTCGAAATCCAGATACGACATCTTGACCTGGTAAGATATAAATCTTTTGTATTTCCATTTGAGGTTCTCATTTAAGATTTCTCATCATACCAAACTTGATGAAAATATTGAGGGAGCTGGTAACTTCCGATCTTGGAAGTATAGGATCTCCCTGGTCCTAGAAGAGAATGAGTTGGACTCCTACATCAATGAGGAGGTTCCAGTTCCAGAGGGAGATGAGGCTAAGGCCTTACATAAGAAAAAATTGGTTATGGCAAAGAGGATCATTTCTGATTCTATCAAGGATCACCTTATCCCACATGTGTCCTCTCTCAAGACACCTAAAGCTTTGTTTGATGCCCTAACCAAATTATTTGAAGGGAAGAACATAAACCGAAAAATGACTCTGAGGAATCAACTGAAGAATGTGAAGATCCAGAATGCAGAGACCATCCAGTCTTACTTCACAAGGGTTTATTAGATCAAGGAACAATTATAAGTAGTATATGAAGAAGTGGAGAATGTAGAGATTGTGATGACCACCTTGAATGGTCTCCCTAGGACATGGGACTCTTTCATTCAAGGGATCTCTGCTAGAAAGAAGTTAGTCAAGTTCAGCACACTGTGGGAAGAATGTTCTCAAGAAGAATCTCGGATAGTAGCTCAGGAAGATAAGATGGGAAGTGAATATCAAGCTCTCATAGTACAATTCAAGAAACCCAGATCCAGCCATCACAGAAGTAAGTACTGTCATCAAAGGAATAACTCTAGAAAACCTAGAGATAAGTCTAAGTTCATATGTTATACATGTGATGAGAAAGGACACTTTGCTAGATATTGTCCTAAGAACAAAAGAAGCTCTCACAAGAATAAGGGAAACAAAAGAAGACATCATACTCATGCTGTAGAGGATGATTAACCTTCATCGAAGAGAACCAGATATGAAAGTGAATATTCTTCAAGCGAGGATGAATATGTTTTGATTTCTGCTCTCATGAGAAACATTACTAATGGAAGTGATGATTGGATTATAGATAGTGGGGCTTCCAAACATATGACTGGATTCAAGGAATCCTTTGTGAAACTCTCAGAACATGAATCACCTCACAAGGTGAAGCTAGGAGATGACTACCAGTATCCAATAAAACGTAGTGGGGAATCTTCCTATAAGCTAGACTCTGGAAAGCCTATAACAACGAGGGAAGTATTGTTTGTGCTAGGACTCAAGAAGAACCTTCTCTCCATATCAGCATTAGATGCAAAAGGAATGAGGGTTTCATTCATAGATGGTCAAGTCATCATATGGCCAAAAGGAAAGACTATTGATGATGCAATAGTGATTGGTGAACAAGAAGGAGGTTTGTACAAATTGAAGGGTCATCAAGAAAAAGGCTTGGTCCATGACACAGTAGAGCCAAATGAACTTTGGCATAGAAGGCTTGCACATGTGTATTACAAAGCACTACCTCTTGCAAGAAAAGCTGTTGAAGGTCTTCCAGAAATACAAGCAAAACATGATGGGGTTTGCAAAGGATGTGCGAAAGGAAAGAACACAAAGAAGACATTTCCAAGTAGCGAAAGCAAAGCAAAAGAAATATTGGAAATCATCCACTCCGATGTATGCGGCCCTATGTCATCAAGCTCACTAAGCGGGTATGCATATTATGTTTCTTTTATTGATGACATTTCTAGGAAGACATGGGTTTACTTCATGAAGAACAAAGACAAAGTATTCAGCAAGTTGAAGGAATTCAAAGCCTTGATCGAGAATCACATTGAAAAGAAGATCAAGACCTTTCGATCAGATAATGGTGAAGAATTCACTTCGAATGAATTCAAAGAGCTATGTGAAGAATCAGGGATTAAGAGGGAGTTGTCCACTCCTTATAATCCACAACAGAATGGGATTGTAGAATGGAAGAACAAAACTATCATGGAAGCTGCAAGAGCTATGCTTCATGATCAAGATCTTCCTATGCATCTTTGGGTGGAAGCTGCCAGAACAACGGTGTATGTACAGAACCGTACTCCACATAGAGTACTTGAGAACAAGACTCCTGAAGAATTCTTCTCCAGCAAGAAACCAGAAGTCAGCCATCTCAGAATATTTGGCTATCCTGTTTACATACACATTCCAAAAGAGAAGAGAACAAAATTAGATCCTTCAGGAAAGAAGGGTATATTTGTGGGATACTCTAAAAGCTCGAAGGCTTATAGAATATATTTCCCAGGATACAAAAAGATTGACATCGGAAAGGATGTAACATTTGATGAAGACACAACTTACAACAAATCCAGAAAGAGACCTACTGAAGAACCTAAAGAAGCAGAAGCACCCAAAATTCATGATACAACCATGAATGAAGAAACTCAAGAATAAGAACGAGAATTTGAAGAACCACAAAGGCCTGTAGATCCACCTCTGGAGAAGGATCCTCATAAGAGGAAACATGCTTGGGTATGAGAACCTATCCAAGGTGTAGAAATATATGGGGCTCCAGAAGAGAATCACGGAGAAAGAAAGAGGACCAGATCCTGCTCCGGGTATGTAGCTTTACTATGTGTTTTCATTGATAAAGAACCTTCTAGTTATGAAGAAGTAGCAGAACAGAAAGAATGGAAGGATGCTATGATAGAAGAATACAAATCAATCGTGAAGAATGATGTTTAGGATGTTGTCCCAAGACCAGACGGGAAGTCAGTTGTGACTTCCAAATGGATCTACAAGATCAAACATGCTGCAGACGGTAGCATTGAAAAATATAAGGCAAGATTTGTAGCTCGGGGTTTCTCTCAGAAAGAGGGAATAGATTATAAAGAAACCTTTGCACCTATAGCCTGATACACTTCCATCAGATCAGTACTTGTTCTGGATACAGTGATGAAATGGAAGATACACCAGATGGATGTCAAGACTGCTTTCTTGAATGGTGTAGTGGAAGAGGAAGTGTATGTAGAACAACCACTCGGTCTTGAGACACATGACAGGGAGTCTCATGTGTGCAGATTGAAGAAATCCCTATACAGTTTGAAACAGGAACCTAGGACATGGCATGGAAAAATTGATAGCTTTCTATCTAGTTTGGGCTTTACCAAGAGTAACGCAGATTCCAACCTTTACTACAAGGTTGAAGATGGCAACCCAGTGTTGCTTCTACTATATGTAGATGATCTATTTGTTATAGGTATGGATGGGTTGATTGCTGATACAAAGAGAAAGCTTGCTGCTAAGCTCAAGATGAAGGACTTGGGTACAATGCATTATTTTCTAGGTATTGACATGTGGTAGAGTGCGGTTGGAATCTTCCTTGAACAAGGGAAGTATGAAGTAGATATCTTGAAGAGGTTTGGGATGATGGACTGCAAGACTATGGCCACACCTATGGCATCGAACCTGAAGCTATTGAGTGATGCTTCATCAGATTTAGTTGATGCTATGATGTATCGTCAAATGATTGGGTCATTGATGTACCTGACGAACATGAGACCAGACATTTGATTTGCTGTGAACACCTTGAGCCAGTTCTTGACAAATCCGAGAAATGTTCACTTGATTGCTGCAAAGCATATTCTGAGATACATGAGGGGTATAGTTTATTATGGGCTCAAGTATGATGCAAATCAAAATATTAACTTGGAGGGTTATGTTGATTCAGATTGGGCAGGCAGTGCCATCGATAGGAAGAGCACTTCAGGGTGTTGCTTCAGTATGGAATCAGGTGTGATATCTTGGTTTAGCAGGAAGCAATCCTATGTGGCACTGAGTACAGCTAAAGCAGAGTATGTTGTAGCTTGTTCAGCTAGTTGTGAAGCAATATGGCTGCGGAAGCTACTGTCTGATTTATTTGATCTCCAGATGGATGCTACTTGTATACATTGTGACAACTAGAGTTTCGTGAAGTTGTCAGAGAATCCAGTGTTCCATGAAAAGTCAAAGCACATCAAGATCAAGTATCACTATATTAGGGATATGGTGTAGAGAGGAGTACTGAATCTCCAATATGTTGCGACAGAGGAACACATAGCTAATGTGTTGACAAAGCCATTAGCTAGAGTGAAGTTCTAGTACTTCAGGGAGAATCTTGGTGTTCTCGAAATCAAGGTTTCCTCCAAGGGAAAGTGATGAGTCCTAAAGCCATTATGACGAGCAGGTCAGATGTAAGGGCTGAGCCATTCTGTCATTGTGACAGGATTTGGTTCCTTACATATCAGATATGAGTGTTGAGCCATTCTGATGCGACTGTAGGATTGGTTCCTAAGTGATCAGATATAAGGGCTATTGCCATTCTAGGAATGGAGGTTCCTAGTCAGTTACCAAGAAAACTTAGTCTAGGACTGAGAATCCATTCTGATATGAGAGAGGGATGTGTTCCCACTTGATCAGATGTAAGGGCTAAACCATTCTATCATGGCTAAAGGATTAAGTTCCTCCCATGTCAGATGTGAGTGTTGGCCATTTTGATGAGTAGGTCAGATGTAAGGGAAACTGCCATTCTCTAGGAGAATGGAGGCACCTGGTCAGTTACCAGGTAGATTAGTCTAGGATTGGGGGCCATTTTGATGCGATGTGTTTACACATGGTTGAATGTAAGTGCAGAGCCTTTCTAATAGGATGAGGTCGGATATAAGTGCTGAGCCATTCTGGTGCGATGTGTTTACACATGGTCAGATGTGAGTGTTGTTCCTTTCTGACAGGAGGAGGTAGGATGTAAGTGCAGAGCCTTTTCGATGCGATGTGCTTGTACATGATCAGATATAAGTGCTGAGCCATTCTGGCGGGATGTGTTTACACATGGTCAGATGTGAGTGCTGGGCCTTTCTTACAAGATGAGGTCAAATGTGAGTGTTGGGCATGCATTTTTGTTAAGATGAGGTCAAATGTAAGAGTTGGGTAGGCCATTCTGACTTAAGTGTCAGATATAAGAGCTGATGAAGACCTACATGAAGGGTAGGCCTACAGGATTGACTCTGTAGAACTTCCTATGACGAGAAGAATCGAGATAGCACCATTCTAAGATAGCATGTGATGATGATCCAGACTTAATGACGATCCAGATCAAGTGATGATCCAGATGTGATGATGATCCAGACTTGATGACGATCCAGATCAAGTGATGATCCAGTTGTGATGATGATCCAGACTCGATGATGATCTAGATCAAGTAATGATCCAGATGTGATGATGATCCATACTTGATGACAATCCACATCGAGTGATGATCCAGATGTGATAATGATCTAGAAGTGATGATCCAGTAGTCGTGATGATGTAGATCCCATGATGAAGAAGACTTGAAGTAGAAGATGACTTGAAGATGAAGAAGACGAAGAAGACAAAGAAGACTTGAAGAATTGAAGATGAATATGACAAGATGATCCAGTAAATACATAGAAGAAGACCAGTGCTGAAAATTGTGTCGAAAGAATACCTTCCTAGTTAAGAGGGAGTGTTGATGTATTTGTAACTTCGGAATGCATTCATCTATGTATCTTATGTCTTGTAACCTGATGTTTAATTCGAGATCTGTCTATAATGTAATTGAGTCATGATATCATGCCTCGNAAACAAGTCATGTCAAGTCATTGTGGGTAACCCTCCTATTGTCTAAGGGTTAAAGTCCCCGCAGTTCTGGGGCACTAGGGTTATTAGACTCACTTAGTGAATTTGGCCCTAGTAGGGTTTTAGTCATGCCAAGAAATAGTGTAAATAGAGAGGTGACGTCTCTATTTAGCATACATCACATACACACTCAAGTGTAGTGCATAGTTGAGGAAGGAGAAGACAATGGGGCTAGATAAGAAGAAGGTTACTGTTGTCGGGAGATCACTTACTATTTTGGGATTTTCTATTTTGGTGTTGATTCTATCTCTGAGGGAGTTGTGGGGTTTTCTCCATTTATGGTTTCCCCAAGGAAAAAAACTGTGTTCATTGTCTCTTGTGTTTGATCGATGTGCTTGTTATTCTCTCAGTTAAAGATCCTAATAATGCTAGCTTAATGTTGAAAAACTAACACCTCCTAGATTTGTAACTATAAAGAACTTTTATTCTTTTTCAAGATTCTCAAAATATCTGAAAAAGTCCAAAACAAATCAAAAAACCAAAAAGCCAGACAGGAAAAGATGTTATCTTTGGAAGCAGTCAAGTCGGGTCGCCTTCGAACAGAGCATTGTATATCACATCCGTTGGTTGGGTTATTAGTTTGAATTTAGGAGCTATACTCGTTACTCTGAGTTTTTCTCCACCGTTTGGTTAAGCTTCCAATCCCTATGGAGCCTCTATTGATGCCTCATGTGTCATAGAGATGTCCCAGTTTTCATATGGAGTCCATGCTTCCTACCTTGAATCACCAATTTCCTTTATTCTCTTGTTTGAAGGAAGTTGAAACCTGAGTCGGCCATTCCTCAGTTGTCTTGACTTTGCATGTTAGCCATTCCCAGTACTATTACTGGTTCATGCACATCTTGTTCGAGTCCTTCCACATTATGCATCATTGCAAAGTACCTCATGTTGGTTGATGGGGGATTCCTTAATGCCCTCCTTCTAGTGGATTCCATCCCATCGACTTCAGATCATTTATTCTAGGATAGGATTCTAGAGTCATTTGACTGCCTTGAGACTTAGTCATCAGTGGTAGGTTCTATTGCCATCGACAGTTTTGGGAATACATCAATGTCCCATAATCGATGGATTCTTCCAAGTGTTTGACCTCAAATCATTTATTCACACTTGTTAGATTGCACTCTAGTACCTTGATTCCCATTTTCATTATCGGTGGGTGATCTCATGTCTGTTAACAGTATACATCAATGACCAGTAACCAGACAATGAATTACTATGTTCAACCTCGAAACCTCTATTCACATAGTAGGACATGTACTCGTAGTGGTTTGTGTATAAGAACTTCCAGAATGGTGGCATCCCACATATGCTACCTCCTTGATCGTGCCAGTGTTCATGAGATTTCAGCTCTCGTGATTTGATTCCAATGTATGTTAGATATCTTCAGCCATCATGGAGATCTTGATCCATTGTATATCTTCATCATGAGGATTCTGATCTATTACGTATTGTACGTGGCGATGACCACACATGTCACATTTTGTATATCATTCCTATTCATGGTCATTGTACTCTTCTGTATCTGGGACTGCTATATGTATTTGCAGTCATATGCAGAGACTGATTATTGTACTATACTGATGGATGGCTGGTTCTTCCACCTGGTTCTTCATCACTCCTTCTGGGATGGATTTATAATGTATTTCGGCCATCATGTTACCCCTCTAACCTCACACATTAGGGGGCATCTGTTGCAACTGATTTTACCACACATGGTTGATCACATATTCATGGCCTTCCCTATCCCTCTACAGACTCTTTGGACCCCATGGACCAATATTATACTTTGATGTTTCCAATATCATCCCTAAAAACACCTATTTATTGTTGTACATGAATTTTAATCCCATACTCACGTATATACGGGGATATTGACCTCAAACCCACGTACATCGGGATGTGTGCATAAGTCCAAATATTTTTGGATTTTTCCTTGATGTGTGTCTGAACCACTTGACTCTTGGCCTTTCATGTGACTCACGATCGCTCGGATTTGAACTTCCATTACCCCTTTGGAGTGCTATATAAGGAACCCATTGGATACATTGAAGAGGAGGAATTGAAGAGCAAGGAACCTATATTCCATTGTTGTCGTAGCTTGGATATACTTGAGTCTGCATTGCTTTGTCCCTATGGAGAACTTTGTGTTCTTCCCAATATTTCCTTTGCTTGTGAGATTGCTATCGAGAGATAGAGGATTTAGGTGGTGGAGGCCTAGGTGGAGGACTTAGTTTCTCCGGTTCGTAGACGTGTCGACAGAGGTTGTCACTTGTGTAATATCTGATTTGATTAATAGAAATATATTTTCTTGTCCAATAATGTGCATTTGAATGAATATTAAATCCATGGATATTTTTAATTTCTTATACATTGTTGATTATATATGTTAGAGTAGATCTAACACCATATTATATAGCATTCTTGTCTTGTTTGCTATTGTTGAGAGAAATTACTAGCACAAGCAGGATTGGAAAAAGATAAATGGGGATCTACTTCAACCATCTTGAAAAAGGTATAATTCGAGATCCTTTAGTGTTAGATGTTTGGTTTCTCTTGCAGATTGGGAAGGGATTGATTTTTGCAGTCTATCTATCTGTTGTGGTGCACCCTGAGCCATAGGAAGTTTCTCTCTGTAACATTCAGTACAAAATGTAGAGCGAGGATGGTGCTCCTCTTCAAAGGGAGTGACTACAAAATATCTCAGAGTCCAAGAATCTTGACACGGTATGGTAGGATGTAAAGCTTCTTGATGAGCTTAGGATTTACCAAGGGTAAATTGGATTCCAACCTTTACTTCAAGGTTAAAGGAGGAAGACTGGTGATACTCCTGCTATATGTCGATGACCTGTTTATTACAGGAGAGGATGAACTCATTGTAGATGAAAAAATGAGACTTTCCATTGATGTTGAGTTGAAAGGCTTAGGGATGATGCGCTACTTCTTAGGAATGGAGGTGTGGCAGAGTAGAGATGGGATTTTCCTTGTTCAAGGAAAGTATGTAGTGGATATTCTGAAGAAATTTACGCTGTTCTACTGTAAATAGATAGCCACACCTATGGCATCGAATTTCAAGCTATTGTGTGATGCTTCATCAGAGTCGGTTAATGCCATGATGTACCATCATATGATTGGTTCATTGATGTACCTGATGAATATGAGACTAGACATATGATTTTTTGTTAACACCCTAAGTCAGTTCTTGATGGATCCAAGACATGTTCACTTGATTGTTGCAAAGGATATATTGAGGTACCTGAAGGGTACAATTGATTATGGGCTCAAGGGTTGAATTGAGTAATTTTCTAGTTACTATCTATTATGTAGGTTATGAACACTTTGGTCCACACACTATGAATGATTTTTGTTTGGGGATGTATCTTATTAGTCATGTGTCCTTTTTATTACATGTCAAATAGATATGCGATGGCCACACAATAGTGTATGATATTGGTTCACCATGTGCTTCCATGTAATGACATTAGGTGCACCTTTAATTCACTTTCTTGTCCCCTTTTCCTGGTATTCATGTTATTTTTTCTGCGTCGACTCTTGCATGCTATTATATTTTGATTGGAACTAGTTTATGGTTGGTCGACCACCCTGATAGTGGTCCACCCCATCTGGAATCCTTTCTGCGCTTGTGGGTACTGCTCTCGATGGTGGTTGGTGACCCTCGCCCTTCACTTAGTCTTTGGTCACTATAATGTTTAGTTCTTGTCTTCTTCGACCCATCTAACGTGGTGGTTCTTGGCATAGGGTTGGTGGTTTAGTGACATTGGTAGCTTTTGTGTACTTTGGCCTCTTGTTTGGTGCTGTGTTCCACACTTGTTCATTCTGCAAAGCTGTTTCGAGGATTCCTGACGTTGATTTCGTGATGGAATTTGTCACTCGTCATGGTAATCACTATGGTCAAAAGTTGTTTGGTATGTTCATGGTTTTATGTGGTGTTAATGTCCCTCACCTATGTGTATGTGTGCTTGTATAATGGAATCCGAGCGGTTTGAGAAGAAAAACTGGAGGAAACCTACGCCGAATTCTATCTGGTAGAATTCCAATCCTATCAGCTTCTTCCTTTGTGCTCTCCAACACAATAATCCTCCTAGTTGAAAGTTGTATGCGTTTTTCAGTTTGTGGGTTGTTTTGATGGATTATTTTGTTGTGGGTTTAGTTTTCATGGGTCTCTTTTGATGGGTTTGGAAAACCTCTTGTCCTTATAATGTAAGATCTATGGCTTGTAAGAAAGAAAACTTATGGTTTTTCTCTTATGGTTATTTATATCTCATGGGGTTTTTTCATATGGTTGTTTTTGTCTCGTGGATTTTTTTTCATATGGCTATTTTTATTTGTCTTATGGCTATGATTTATATTTTTTGGTCTCATGGATCTAAATCCCACATGTTTAAATGGGTTTATTATGCCTCCAACTCATTGGTAATGGATTGTTGTAATAAAAATAAAATAATGGGTTAGGTTAGATCGTTCACTATTTGTTTGTCTAATTGTTTTGTTAGATGGTATTATACCCTTCTAATTAACAAAACTTGGTAATTAACATCACACGATGAAAAATCCCTCCAAGGGCTTGATATTTTTTACTTGTTGTGATTCATTATCAATGAATTTGATGTAAAATGTGATGAAAAAAGTGTAACTGGGTGTGGAAGCATGTCTTTGCGGGATGTACGTATGAGAGGAATGGAAGTGTGGTTTGACACATTGTTAAAAAATGGTTTAGGGCTAGTGGGGTGGGGAATGTGAAAGCAATTTTATATGGTTTTGTCTCTTTTGGTGTTTATGGGTTCATTGTCATCACCCATCCTAGTAAGCACTGTGGTCGAAAGTGGTTTGTGGTTTTTTCATGGTTGTATGTCTTGTCAATGGTCCTTGCCATAATGTAATTTATGTTTTTCTATATTTCAAGATATATATCTCTAAATGAAGTATAGGATGAGTGGAAACCTTGGTAATTAACTCTTATTCTATGATAACTTACAAACCCTTGTAATTAACTCTTATTCATTGCTAATTTACAAACCAGGGTAGTGGGTTGGAGGTCAAGCTTGGCGATATTTTCATAGCATGAATGTTGTCATATTAATTTGGTATTTATGGGTTCATTGCTTGTAAGTTGATGGATTTATAATGTGGCATCAATAAGTTGTGTGTATATACAAGTTCCAAGGATAGTGTGTGCATTTAGGGGCATATAAGAGGTTAGACTTTGCTACTATTTTTGCAATTGTGAGTACTGTTACTTGCGGTGCTACTATTGTCTACGTTTCAACATGTATACCATTAAATGAAACATAAGATGAGTGGGAACCCTGGATAATGAGAGTTTATTACAAACCCTTGTAATAAAATCTCAATCACTATTAATTTACAAAGCCTAGTAGTGGGATGGGGGTCAGGCTTGGCCATATTGTCATGGCATGAACACTGTCATCTTAATTTATAGGCTACCAAACTTGAAAGCACACATACACTATGCCATAATCATTCACATTCATCAAGATTATAGACCTGAAAGCACACAACAGGCCATAAACATATGGATGAATGCATTTCTAATGTGGCATCGAGAGGGTGTGTGTAGATAATTTCGAAGGATAGCATGAGAATTTAGGGGCATATAATAGGTCATATTTTTTTGATGTATTTGTAACTTCGGAATGTATTCATTCATATATGTTATGTATTGTACCCCAATATTTATTCTGGGATGTGTCTGTAATGTATTTTATTCATGTCATACCCTGATGTTTATTTCGGGAAGTTTCTATAATGTAAACAAGTCATGTCAAGTCATCGTGGGTAACCCTCCTATTTTTCAAGGGTTAAAGTCCCCACAGTTGTGGGGCCCTATGGTTATTAGACTATTTTAGAGAAGTCGAATAGGTCATTCATTGTAATTCGGGGAAATAGTCCCCACCATTGTGTTAAGGATAACCCTCCTTGTTGGTCAGAGGAGGCAAAGTCCCCACAAGTTGTGGGGCACTAGGGTTATTAGACACTCCTAGAGATGTCAGCTCTAGTAAGTAATTATTAAGTGAGGTTGACATATTGGAGTGGGTTTCAAGTGAAAGAAAGAATATAAATAGAGAGTGAGCCTCTCTATTTATAACACACACACACACTCACTCATTGGGGCACATGAGTGAGAGGAGAAGTTGTTGGGACAAGAGAGATAATACTGCTGTCGGGAGATCATCTTTATGTTTTTGGGTTTTACTTTTGGTGCTGATTCTATCTCTGAGGAATTTGCGGGGTTTTATTCTTTATGGTTTCCCCGAGGAAAATTCTTTATGTCTCTTGTCTCTTGTGTTTTATTGTTGTGCATGTTATTCTCTCAGTTAAAGATCATAAGATCATAATGCTAGCTTGAATGATAAAAATATAACATGGTATCAGAGCTAACCTGAGAAGAAGACATTGTGCAGCTGTAGAAGCTAGGGATTCTTAATTTTTGGGTCTCTCTCCACAATCCATCAACAAAAGTATGCTATGCTAACTCTCCATGGAAGGGCACATCTTTCTGTCGAAGCAGAATTCAATTTCGAGCATTTTCAGTTTTTGGTGTGGGAAATTAGGGCTTCATACAGAAGAGGAATTTTTGAGTGATCCTAGCATAGGATTTCTCTCGTCATAAAATCAAATTTTAGAGACCTGGATCAATAATTTAGGTTGGGTATAACTCCAGGAAAGTCAAACCCTAGTTTGACCCCGAGCCGGAAAAACCCTAAAATACTAACACTGATAAGTTTTGGTACATTCGCTATATATTGGGATTGGAGAAGGATGAGGAGCTGCAAATTGTAGAGGCCGAAGATAAAATACTTATTTACACTATTTCCAAACTTTAGCCTCCGATTCTATATATTCTAGGAGATATGATCCCTCCATGTTAGGGTTCCAGCCTCTTCCAAAATTCATCCCTAAAGAGGACACCTGGGGATAATTTCTATATCTTGGGCTACAAAGGTCCAAATGAAATTTCTAAAGATGTTCCAGCAATTTCACAGACTTTAATTTCTGTGGTCCAAGTTTCAGACTTAGAAGATGAACCAGTGTCACGTGGAAGTCCGTATAACTTCGTTGTGCTGAACAGTCCTATAACAAGTCACCTTGGGAAAATGATCATAAGTCCCAATTGGTAAAACCAATTATTATGAAACTTGTGTTGTTAGAAAAGAGACATGTGAGGATACCATAGTGTAAATTTTTAGACTTAGAGGAGTAGTAATTTGGAAGATACCACAGAAACAGTAACAGACATTTATGTAGAAGAAATTGGAAAACTAGGGCTTCCTGTTCTGGGAGCTTCGCTCCACTGTTTTTAGAAAAGGAGTACATTGGACAGCTTTCCTTGAATAGATCTATCTTTCTATCAATCTTTTGAGGCCCATAAATTCACAAGCAACAACAGTAAGGGATTCTCCCCAGTCAACGTTCCCAACTAGCCCGTGACTGTTTGGTATGGGGAATCCATCCGGTTTGCGGTCCGGCTACCGTAGGTCAAGGTAACAAAAACAAAGGCTTTACCGGTTGCGGCCCGGTCCACCGTGTATTTTTGTATTTTTGACTTAAGTATGATATGCAAGTGCCTAATTAACCATGAAGGGTGATAATATGCAAGGAGCAGTCACAACGTGATGCGCAGGTTCTTACCTCTCATCTTAGGCTCACAAGCATCTAAATCACATACAATAAAAACTTAAAACTACCTACGTAATCTATCCCTAGGGAGCAGGATTATCACTCATTGGTGAGTAATATACTTTGTACATGCATAATGAAAGGTTACAAATAGCTGACGCTTCTTTCAAGACACATGAACAATTGCAGATTTTTGAACAACTAGTTAGCCAATTGTTTTATGAACAACATTCATTACTCACAGTGGAAAACATCACAAAATCTACCATTAGAGGAATTTTGGGGTCTAAAATGGGCCTCCTAAGGAAAATAATAAAATAATAGTTAAAATAATAAAACAATAGTTAAAATAATAAAATAATATTGATTAATTTTGGAGGAAGAAAGAATAAAACTACTTTTTGTGTTCGTATTTTCGACATATCTCCTTGTGTTTTTACTCAAATTTCAATCGGGAGAGCTCATTGGATGCGGAATTTGATTCTGCATCCAACGAGTCCCACACTGCATACTTTTGACGGACCCCGCTACCCCAAAAACAAGAAATACCTGAAAAAATGTGATGATGACATCATCATCATGTTTTTTTTCAGGTATTTCTTGTTTTTGGGGTAGCAGGGTCTGTCAAAAGTATGCAGTGTGGGTACTCGTTGGATGCAGAATCAAATTCCGCATCCAATGAGCTCTCCCGATCGAAATTTGAGTAAAAACACAATGAGATATGTCGAAAATACAGACAAAAAAAGTAGTTTTTTTTAATGACTAATATGTCAATTCAACCATTATGGT
The DNA here is from genome assembly GCA_001517045.1 of Pseudotsuga menziesii. Taxonomy (NCBI): domain Eukaryota; kingdom Viridiplantae; phylum Streptophyta; class Pinopsida; order Pinales; family Pinaceae; genus Pseudotsuga; species Pseudotsuga menziesii. Next base: position 4,674 of record LPNX011113549.1, on the reverse strand, counting down.
TGACTTATTTTTATTGAAATTCTATTGGTTCTTGAAATCCAACTCACAAAAACTTATTTTGGCACATTTTCTTATAAGGCCCATTTTAGACCCCAAATTTCCTCTAATGTGAAAAGCATTTAACAAGAACATAGGTTCAATAAGTTAAACACTCACAGTTAATGAAACACAGCTGAAAACGAAATAGTTCCCCTTCAACATTGTTCATTTAATCACATTGATACATTCCACATTTCGCTTCCTCCAGCAGGCAAAAGTTGCAGTTTCTGATTGTAAAACGAAATAGTTCCTCTTACAAGCAAATGGTGTACAATTTTTTCCAGGGGAAAAAGTCCCTCTCTCAGTTCTACTTTCAAATATTTAAACTACAACTGTAGAGCACTTCAATTTCCCCCTAAATGCATGACCTTTAAGTTTCTCAAACACTTCACATTCCTCTATCTTGTCCGTATGCAATCATGAACCACTTGGTAACTGATCAGTTTTTTGGGTCCGCGCCTTTATAGCTCCTGATTTTGTCTTTTACTCCCTTGGTCCTCCTGGCGATCCCTCTGGTTTCAGTTATACTTCTACCAAACGGTCCGTCTTCCTTTGCGCCACGGTAGTTTGACCGATCTCCCGAGACCGCCTGCAATCAATCGACAAGCATCATTCAAAAGCAACAAATTCTACCAATTGAAATGACTATTCCACAAGGAAATCGCCAGGCGTACTACCATTATTAGAATTTTATCAAACGCCGACACCACTACCTCGACCATCTCCAGGCTTGACAACATTACGAGTGGTGGCAAATGGGAAACTCATCGATGGCTAAAATACCAACATCGGAAGGGTAGACCAATCCACAGGAGGGAAAACTTAAAATTGGCAATCGGAGGATATTAACATCGGAGGCTAAACGACTTTCCTAGTCGCAACGGCGGAAGAGAAATAAGCTATGGAAAAGTGAAACGCGGGTGGGAAAAGGCTTTAGTCGGAAGTCGGAAGACATTTAAATCGGAAGCTGAATAACTTTCCTAGCCGCAACGACAGAAGAGAAATAACTACGGGTCCATGACGAAAAGGGTCAATATGCATCGGCAGTCAGAGCTCTTTCTGCTTCGGACGCTAAGCCGCTTTGGGAGCCGCAACGACGGAGAGGAAAGGACAAAAGCAGCTGATTTAACAGAAAAAGTTAAGTGTTTGAAATCCTTTAAAAATTCAACAGCAGTTAGAATCCATTTTACCTTCAAAACGGCGGCCCATCAGAGAACCATTATCAATACTAAACTCAACTCTGTGACCCACTGCAAAATTCAAACACAAACAAATTCCGGAAATAGGATGCATGTAAATTGTTAAAATCATCCAAACTTAAAACATGACCAAAGAAAAATCAAGGATGAAATGACCTAAAGCGACATTCAATCATGAGGAGGGGCCCAAAATTTAAGAGATTTGGGGAGAGCAGTTGCAGCCGCAACAATTGGTGACTACTTGGTGAACCTAGATCTCTGGACAATTTCTTCCTTGGTTAATAGACTGCTTGATAATAAAACCACCATGTTGAATTCTTCTAGATATATGGATTTCCTGCAGGCAATATATGAACTTTCAAACATTGAGGGTAGTCCAATTTAGGAAAACGGAAACCAAGATTTCAAAGTCGAGATAACTCTTTTGAGGCCAGAAATATGAGTTTCATTTTTTTACCTCTGTCTTCGGGTAGCCTCCAGCTTGGAAAGCACAGGATCGTAACATCTGGTAAACAGAAATATTCATTTGTTCCTCATTCCCATGCCATTTTGCACTTTTTTCTCTTTTCATATGAGTCCTCCTGCATGCCTTTCTTACTGAATTTTAATTCAGGATCCTCTATCCCATAGTGTCCTTTTGTGTGAGTGGTGTACTTCATGTTTCAGCTCACAGATGGAGAGGATCTTTCGGCAATTTAGTACTTATGATTCAGCATTTGCTTTTATGTATGTTGCTTTCATAGGATTTTTTTGACTCTTATTTGCCTTTTGGCATTCGTTTCTTGGCATGGGATCATTTATATATAATATACTGTTTACCTTGCTTCCTTTCCATGTGTCCTTTGCTATCACCCCCTAGGACATTTTTAAGTGTGAGATGGATGGAGCCTCGAAATAGTATTCCAGACCTTTTAATATTGAGTTACTTTATAGGGATTAAGCAGGACTTCAATGCGTTCATATCCATTTAGGAGAACTGCTGATCTAGAAGAAACTCTATCAGATAAAACTAAATTACACAATCTTATAATCAAGGATTTTAGTTGGTCCAGAATTCTAATGCTCTCCATGCGACCAAAGCTTGCTTCTTTTATTTAAAATCAATGGAAAATCTAAAGTAAAACCAAAACTAAACTTCATGACTCAAAGACTCAAAATACAGCCAAAACAGATTATTTATATACAAGACAAGAGAACCCAAAGAAACTCAAGAAAAATAAGGCTTGAGAACCAAACCATTTACTGGTAGGTTCTCTTCCCACCCCTGCAGATCTTGCAACTTGTAAGTAGAAGGGCCAAGTTTGGCTGCAATCTTAAAAGGGCCTACCCACAATTGCTAGAATTTAGTGTGCTTTCCTTTCTCATCATGGGGGTGATCCCATTTGAGGACTAAGTCTCCTACTTCAAACTCTTTTGTTCCAAATTTATGTTTGTCGAACCATCTCTTTACTAACTCTTGCTGTTGCTTAAAGCGTTCCCTGGCTTTAGATCTAGCCTCTTCCACTTTCAAGAGATTATATATCCTTATTTGCAAAACTTCATCATCCGACCCTCTGGATTCTTGAGCTATTATGGAAGAGGGTAGCATGATGTTGGGGGGAAGAATGCTTCTTTACCATACACAAGGGTATACGGTGACACTCCAATCGAAGACTTGGGGGTGACTCTATCAGCCCAAAGGGAATTGGGTAGTGCTGAGTGCCAACTTCTCTGGTTTTCTATCACAGTCTTCTTTAAAATTCTAATCAGATTTTTGTTAGAGGATTCAGCCAGGCCATTTCATTGAGGATAGTAGTTAGCAGAATAATGCAGTTTTATCCCTTTATCATGAGCAAAAGAAGTCAATTTAATGGATGAAAAGTACTTAGCATTATCAAATACTAACGAAACTGGAACTCCAAACCTGGTCATGATATGATCTTGCAGGAAGCTGATGACTTCGTCTTCATTTATCTTGCGCAGCGGAATAGCTTCGACCCAGCGGGTGAAATAATCGGTTGCGGTCAGAATGTACTTGTGTTGCAGAGAGGAATTCGGTTTTATTTCTCCAATGATATCCAGCCCCCATTGCTCGAATGGTTCTTTGATCATCACAGGCTTTAGGGGTGCTGCTGCTTTAGGTTGTGTCCCACTACACCTTTGGAAAATATCACACTTCCTGACATGTGCATGTGCATCTTTGAAGAGCGTAGGCCAATAATAACCGGCTCTGAGGATTTTGTGGGCTGTAGTATCTCCTGAATAATGTCCCCCAGCAGGACCGTCATGCAAATCTGACATTACTTTCTTCGCATCTTCCTTTTCTAAGCATCTGAGAAGAACCCTATCATAATTCTTTCTGAATAATACTCCTTCAACAAGTTGATAGGAGGCTGATTTAAGACGCAGTGCTCTTCTTTGCTTGGAACTCCGATGTTCTGGCAACAGCCCTGCCTGCAGGTAATGAACAAGGTCTTTGTACCAAGACTCGGGAGCTGTAAACAAAGGACATACATCCATTAAATGTAATTCAGCTTCATCCTCCCAGGCGTGTTCTTCATTTTTTTCATTTTCAGTCATCTGTTTGCACAACCATTGTCCTTTAACTATAGACGCTGGCTTGAATTCAAGGTCATACTCTTGAAGGGATGTTACCCAATTGCCTCTTCTTTCTCCTAACTCCTTATGTATAAGAAGAGACCTTACAGCTGGATAGGGGACGATCACCTTGGTTCTATTTTTTAAAATATAAGGCCTGAATTTCTTTATTGCTTTGAATACCGCGTAAGCTTGTTTATCAACAGCTGGGTAATTCAATTTGGCCCCCTATAGACAAGTACTCATAAAGGATATTGGGAATTCATCGCCCCCATATTCCTTTTGGGTGAGCACAGCTGCTAGTGAATCATCGGATGCAAAGGTATACAAGATGAAATCTTTGTCAAAATCTGGGCTTTTCAGGGATGGTGTGTGTGCAACAGCAGTTTTGATTTTGCTGAATATGCTCTTCTCAATTTTAGTCCACTTGAATAGTGCATTCTGCTTTACCATCTACTGCAACGGCTTGACAATCTGAGCAAAATCAGGCACATTAGAGGAAATTTGGGGTCTAAAATGGGTCTCCTAAGGAAAATAATAAAATAATAGTTAAAATAATAAAATAATACTTATTAATTTTGGAGGAAGAATGAAAAAAACTACTTTTGTGTTCGTATTTTTGACTTATCTCCCTATGTATTTACTCAAATTCTGAGCGGGAGAGCTCGTTGGATGCGGGATTTAATTCCACATCCAACGAGTACCCACACTGCATACTTTTGACGGACCCCGCTACCCCAAAAACAAGAAATACCTCAAAAAATGTGATGATGACATCATCATCACATTTTTTCAGGTATTTCTTGTTTTTGGGGTAGCAGGGTCCGTCAAAAGTATGCAGTGTGGGTACTCGTTGGAT